>CM039620.1:17178176-17293176 GCA_022457165.1 Juglans mandshurica
ACTTCCACATGCTATTAATCCTTCAAATTTGTGTTATAACATCATTATTCAACCTTGTTAACCTTGAAAAATTGATTGGGCCAAGTGATATTGGATTTGGGCTTGATAGCAACTCAAACCCTCTTTAAACCCCAAAATTTAGGCCCATTCGGTTTAGGCCCATTAAGGCCCACGAAATTGGTCACCATTGGCATTGCTTCATGACTAATTGTTTTACCCCCACTTGGCTGGCCAGATCTTTACAAAGAAGGACCAAGAAGGTTCATGAAATACAAAGCTAAAAGGCCACCTCACTCTTTCACTCTTACACTCCACCTTGAGAAAAGATCTTGGACTTATTTTTATGAGAAGAAAAGGCCAACACTCAACCTTTCATTCTGTCCTATCGCTTTCCATAACTTGTGTAAGAGGCTCTCCAGTCCACTTTCCACGAAAAGCAACTCTCCTTTACACTTTTCCTTCATAGAACACAAAAGACACTCTCGGGCAGTTTTTCTTACCTCTTTTGAACGCCTGTTTCGAAGCTTTTTTAAGTGTTTTCTCGCCAAGTTTTCTTCATGAAAGTTGTTGATTTTGGAGCATACTTTATGTGGATACCTTATTTGTTCCATTTGGAGATCATTTGATTGGTAAAAAGTTGTTTAGACCCCAGAAAGATCATTCTGGGCGATAAACTGGAGAGTGTGTTATATTTTGGAGTTTTTGACCAAGCTAATGAATAGATCTTGGTCCGAAGTTTTTATTGAGTACTGTTAACATGTGTATATGATTATTGGTTGAGGATTTGTAGCATGATTAAAAGTTTTGGTGAAATATTTTCTTAGATCTAGAAACTTAGAAACTGGAAGAGGAAAAACAGTTTCTGTTTTGAGAAAGTTTAAATCTTTTATGGTCTAATCTTATTCCAATGGATTTTATATTTTTATTGGAAGATCCTAAGCCTCATATATACATGTTAGAATTTTATTTTGAGGATATTTGACGTTAGTTTCAAAGATATGAAAGTTTATGCAAGGAGATATTCGGTTAGGCCAAAGTGATGATGTTCTTGGCTAAATTTATGTTTTGGTTAATGTTTAACCATGTGATATTGAGTTTGATGCTTGGATCTGTTTTAGGACACCTTTTTAAACCATGTGATGTTTTGGTTTGAAGATCACATCTTTATAAGTCATAGATCAAGAGTTTGATCAAAACAAGTTAGAAACAAAAATCTGTTTTGTACTTAGAAGATAAACCAAAAAGTTCAAGTATGGTTTTAGTGATTTTGATGACTTTTGTTCATGATTCAAAACATGATTATTCTTAGGAATATGTAATGAGTATAGTAGAAGAAAAATTTTGGCTTAATCATGAGTTTTGAAATTTGAAGGAATTACAACAAAAATCAAAGGAAATAGCCTTTGTAAGTTTCGGCTCATTAGAGTTTTAATGGTTGTGTTTAGTTTTAAATTTTTCTGAATTAATATTTTGGTGTTTTTTGGAGTTAGGATGCAAAATCCTTAAGTTAGGGGTAAAATGGTCATTTTCCCACATGTAGAGGGTAAAATGGTAATTTTACTCTAAGTTGATATTTTTTTCCATATTTCTAATTGTTAGTGATTAAGTTCTAAATATTCATTGTCACATGTTACGCCATGTTAAGAAATATTATCTGTTACATGATATGCTATGTTACAAAATGTTGCCTGTTACATGTATGCCATGTCATGAAATGTTGTCTGTTACATTTATGTTTCAAAGTATGTCATGTCTGTCTTCTTACGTTCATGTCATGTTACGCTACGTTAGGACTTCTGTCTTTTATGTCACGTTCATGTCACGTCACGTTATGAAATGTCATGTATGCCAGTTAAGTTAAATCACGACCCTAAGCGCTAGGATGGGGTAATATCCTATTGGAACTCCTTTGTTCACGCTGGAGTGTCTAAATAGGTGTGAAATTCCCTGGGTTGACGAAGTACAGTCAACAGGTTGCGAATGGGGCCTAATTAGCTGGTCACCGGAGCGCGCCAGGCACTAACGCCGATGGTGCCACACATTATGTTACGTGTGTCTACAGCAAGTGTGGCACAAACAAATAAGTCATGGGGCCACAACAATTGTGGAGCATACACTACGTGAGACACAGCAATTGTGACACATAGAATATGTGGTGCCACAACAACTGTGGAGTACGTATTAACGCACTCACAGCTGGTATAGACACCTATGTTGTGATGCGGTAATCCGCAGGGACACACTGCTTAAGGGGACCTGTGTAGCACCCATATGGTCACTTTAATGATTAAATCTATTGAATAAGATTCCAAGTTCATGCATTTCACGTTCAAGTCATGTTTCACATTATGTTATGTTCAAGTTTACGTTCACACAATCATGGTAATCCCATGAGACAAAAAGATGTTTCAAGTTCATGTTATGTTATGTTCACGTTCAAGTTATGTTCCAAGTTCACATTTATGTTATGTCATGCTCAGGTTCATGTTATGTTTCAAGTCCATGTTATGTTTCAAGGTCACACTCATGCTATGTTTCAAGTTCGTGTTATGTTTTAAGTTCACGTACATGTCATGTCACGTCAAGTTAAGTTTAAGTTTCAGTTCAAGTTATGTCAGCTTATGCCATGTTATGTCAAGTTACATTATGCTTATTATTTCATGCCATGTTATGCCAGGATATTTTATGTTTTCTATTTATTTGATTATGCATTCATGCTTTTACTGCCATGCATGCATCATTAACTTATGTGGAAATTTCCTGCTAACTTGTTGAGATTTGTAATCAAGTCTCACTGTGGTAGTCCCAACTACCTTTCTCCCCGAATGGTAGATTTTGTTACAGGATCTGAAGAAGAAACGGGAATCGACCAACTGGAAACGATCGACTAAGCGATGGTGCGACGTAGATGGTAGTACAGTAGTTACCTCAGATTACAACTTGTATTTGTGGAGTTCAATTTTCAGCACTCTTTTGATCACAACCATATGGACTATTGTTGTGATCTTAGTTGTTTAGTATGTCGTTAAGTATAAAGTATGTTTTAAGTATTTGGGATATTTTAGTTTGGTGCATAGTATTGCTAAAGAAAAAAAAATTATCCGCTGCGAATATTGCATAATGCTAGATGTATGTTAGGAATATTGCATCTTATATGTCATGAACGGGGGCAGGTAACATTGTGTTGCATGTCTCGACGTTTCAAATGTTCATCCGATCCCAAGCGGAATTTGGGAGCGTCACAGAAAGGCTCTTAATTTAATTTGCTCTCCAGTCACCCCCGTGGGTTTCATACTTGTACATACCACATGAAGCTCCTTTAAATGCTTGTGAGGATCTTCACCTGCAAGGCCATGAAAAGTGTGCAAGAGATGTATTAGTCCAGATTTTAATTCAAAAGTAGTAATAGCATCTAAAGTAGGGAACGTTATGCATAAAGGTTGTTGATTCAAATCAAGGGCAGCAAGCTCTTTCAAAGTTTGATTTCTAGCCATGACTTCCTCCTCTTCTAAATCAGAATTGCTAGCAAATAGGGAATCAATAGTCAGATCGTTCTTTTCAAAATTACCCCAAGCTTCCTTCCTTAACCTGCGCAAAGTTCTCTATTTCTAGATCGCACAGAAAATCACCTTGATTAGAAGATTGAGTTACAATCGTAAACAATTAAGGAAATTCTAATAAACCATGAAAAACAAATCAGGAAAAGTCTAGAGTAATGAAAATAAATAAAAATAACTATCGAAAACTAACGATTTTTTTTTTCAAAAATTTCAAGAACGAAATAAGGATCATACGAAGCACAAAAATCAACTAGAATCACTCCCCAGAAACGGTGCCAAAGTTTGGTGTGCTGTCGCAGGCAATCAAAAATAAAATCTATACTCCTAAAAATACATGTAGTAGTGCAAGTAAGAATCATTCCCACAGAGAGTATTTAGCCTAGTTTTATGCAACGTGAACAAGGATGGGGGGGGGGGGGGGGGGGTTGAGTATAACGAAAAACAATATTAAGAAGAACAACTAAGGAACAAATCAAATTAAAGTATTGAAATCAATCAAAAGAACAAACCTTGGTCTAAGTCAACATCCACCATCGGAATTTTACAACTGATCATCGATGCAAGTATATATTAATTCATACTTTGAATATTCACTGTTAGAATTATTTTCCTATCTCTCTCTAGTCGCAGTTAAGTAGAAAATAAGCGATCTAATTAACCTTAACTACTAAACAACTCAAGATAAGCTCTAAAGGTTTAATCTAGTAGCAGCCTTAAGAATTAGAGAGATCGATGAAACTAAACAACACAAGCACATGAGGTTGCATTTAGTTTCGTCGAGCATTCTTTCTAAGATCTAATCATTTTTGACGCATCAAATCATCAAATCTTAGTTGCTTCACAAATTAGAGGGATCAAACAATTACGGATTTGATGTCTAATCTAGCAATAGATTGCAACGAATAATAAACTAGTAGGCCTCCTAGTAATTAAACGAGACAATCATGAAAATAGGCATAGAAAAACATTTGATACTCACAGCATAAATTGAACACTAAAAATAAATCAGATCTCACAGTTTTATTGATTCTGAGGCTTCTGTTTCCTTCGACCAATTATGAAAGTTTAGCCACACAAAGCCATCATGAAAACTGGAAGGAGAAGATAGAGAAAAGGGGAGAGAGATGCCCTTGTATGATAATTGTTCGCCCACTTTTACACGTCCATGCTCCTTATTAGAATCCTACCAAATCTCCTAAAATATTCTAAACATTATCCTCAAATAACCATATCCAAATCTGACTTAATTAAGGGATATATTAAAAATAAAATAGAGTCCTAATATAACTAGGAAAGTGGTGTTTTCCAGCTATAACTTTCGTGCAGCAGATCTCCAAAACGTCTGCAATTAAATCGCATATTTGAATTGCACGATAAGGCCGAACGTTCTAGAACGTCTGCAATGCCGGTGCGTCAACTTCAAGCCCAATTTCGACCTTTATTCAGCCAGTCTCTTTCAAAACACAAAACATGAAAGTTGTAGAACTCTGTCTTGGTGTTCCATAGCATCTTGAATCATCTCAATTGGAGCTCCGATGTGAGAGTTATTCCCATATTACAAAGCGATATCGAAACTGTCCAGAACCGCCCAATTAACTTCGTTTTGCATTTACGGCACCATTTACATCCTAAATAAAAATATAAGAATAATGAGTACATTTAGGCACCAAATAAGTAGAAAATACTAAACATTAAGGGAGAAAAATATGACACTTTGCATTCTCATCATTAACCTGTGTGGAAGTTTTCTGTTAACTTGCTGAGATTTGTAATCAAATCTCACCGTGGTAGTCCCAACTACCATTCTCCCCGAATGGTAGGCGATGTGTTAGAGTCAGAGCAAGGAGCAGACACTGGCAGACTGGAGGAGGTAGACTAGATGTCGTAGACGCAACAAGGAGAGTGCAGCCTCCATAGCTAGGTCTTTGGATAGTATTTTGGCATCGTTAGTCGAGTTACGCGAGTTACAAAATGAACTAGCCCAATAATGTATTTTGGCAATGTAATTATGGAGCCAGGTCTCCGTTGTTTTGAGATTACAGTCTTCTGACGTGCTGTAATCGTGGATGTTTATTTTGTTAAATATGCATGGATTATGTTTTAACTATTTGGGATATTATAAGTTTGGTGCATATTATTGCTAAAACAAAATTATCTGTTGTAAATATTGTATAATGCTAGATGCATGTTAGGAACATTGCATCTTATATGTTATGAACAGGGGCAGGTAACCTTGTGTTGCATGTCCCGACGCTTCGGATGTTCTTCCGATCCCAAGCGGAATCTGTGGGCGTCACAACGTATCTCGGACTTAGCTTCCCCTTTTTCCAAACCGAAAAACTCATTTCATGGGCGACTTTGAGGTAGACCCAATCGCCAACTTTGAAGTCGAGGTTCCTTCTTCGACGTTTGGCATAGCTCTTTTGTCTGTCTTGGGCAACCATCATCCTTTCCTTTATTATCTACATTTGATCCTTCATTTCTTGAAGATCTCTGCACCGTAAATCTTTCCCTCTCCTACTTCATCCTAGTATAAGGGAGACCTGCATTTCCTTCTATATAAAACTTCATAGGGTGTCATTTAAAAGGTGGCCTAGAAGCTATTATTGTAAGCAAATTCCATAAATCATCCTTGGGCAACTACACGTATGCATGCTTACCATTTGGTAAGTGAGGTGTGTGGGTGGGTGTGTTGGCCGAAAATCCCTTCCTCTTTTCAAGACAATCCTTTCTTCTTCCTAGATCTTGGGTGGCATGTGGTTGATTCCCTAGGTGGTTAGGTGGCATGTACAAGGCTCCTTGCCCTAGCCGACCCTCTCTCTTCCTCTTGCCTACATTTCCCATCAGAATTCTCCTAGAATCCCCAAGAGGCGTGCGTGTGCTATTTCCCAAGCAACATTTCCTTTTCCCCATGATTCTTCCTCTAGGGTTTCCAAGTGAGTGACAAGTGGCATGTGTGAGGGAGTGTGTGTGTTGGCCGAAACCTAGGGACTAGGATTTCTCCCCATCCCATGCAATTCTTCCACTTTCCAATAATTTAATTTTCTAGAAAGACATGCATGAGTGACACTTGGCAGAAAGCAGTTGAAACTCTTTGATAGGCGTGACACTCACTTGAAACCGAAACCCTATCCCCTTAGTGGGTTATGCCTTAGCCCTTTGAACTCCCCTAGGCGCCACTTCCCTAGGAGATCTTCTTGGAATTTACACAATCTTGACAAGTGGCATGCAAAAATGAGTGGTTTGGTGAGGGGTGGGTTGGTTGAGTGATCCTTGGAAGTGCAGTTTTGGGCTTTTGGAGTTCTTGTAGATGTTTTAAAAAAAGACAAAACTTGAGAATTGAAGGTTATGTTTTTAGTTACAGCTTGGAGCTTTGTTTTAAAAAGATTTGTGATTTTTATAAAGTGAGTTTTGTTGGTTATTATTGTATGCTTTTTAAACATAGGATGAGCTAATCTATGTCGTAATATTTCTGTTTTAAGCATGAGGAATAAGGTTGATAGAACTGCAACAAAAATCAAAGTGTTTTTACCTTTGAAGGTTTCGGCCTAAGCATGTTTGGGATAGTTGTAATGTGTTTAAAATTTTTATAGTTAGATATTTGGATTTAGGACAAAATTTACACAAGGAATGTACAGTTTGGTGAGTTTTGGAGTTAGGATGTAAAATCCTTAAGTTAGTGATAAAATGGTCATTTTTCCACTTGTAGAGGGGGTAAAATGGTAATTTTACTCTAATTGTAACAGCCTGCTAAAAATGCAATGGTGGAATTTCTATAGACTTCAGGAACCTCGTTGAAACTCCGTAAGTTTGGACGAATCGACCAATCGCATAGATTTTAGTCTGTCATCATAGTCAGTGTTACCACTCATTATGGTGCCAAAAGTGCGATTTCATTTATTTGAGATAGTTAGGAGTGTTAGAATGAGATGTGGTTTGCGCCATTAGACTCGGTTGATTATTTAAGATTTTATGACGCAATAATGTTCCGTTTTCAGACGTAATGCTTGTTCGAAAATGCATTTTATTTTTTATTTTGAGGCATCTTGGGGTTGAATTTCAATAAAAGAATTGCACAGTTAGTTTAGTATGTATATTTAGGATTTTTCAGTGCAAAGTTTATTTTTCACTTTTCTGGAGTGAATAGTAACCTCAATAGTAGACCTTGCGCAGTGTTTTCAGAATCACAGTGTGGAATGCCCAAATTAGGTTAGAGAAGTTTCATTGGACACTTGAAAAAATCATAGCCACACTTGGTGAATAGTATTGAACACTTGGAGGAACCATGAGATGCATTATGAAGGAAATCAAGGTGTGAGATCATGCCACCTAAGCAAAACCCTATTTCATCCAACCATCCAAATTGTGTCAAACCAAAGAAGATTTCAACCCTAGTGAAACCCTAAATGGTTGGAATCCAATTGAAACCCCAAAAGCTTGGTTGAAATGGAAACCCTAAACGGTTTCCCCAAACCCTAAAGCTGGCCTCCAAACCCTATTTGATCCGATTTTTAGTATTGTGTTTAATCACTTGATTAAAACACTTCCACATGCTATTAATTCTTAAAATTCATTTTATGACATCATTATCCAACCCTTTAAACCTTGGAAATTTGATTGGGCCAAGAAAAAATGGATTTGGGCTTGATGCTCCAAACCCTCTTTAAACCCCAAATGAAGCCCACTTGTTTAAGGCCCACGAATTTTGGCCAAGTTGGCAAAGCTTCTTGAGTAAGTTTCCACCCACCCATGGCAGGCCATGCACTGCTCCTAATAGCCCCAAAGTCATGCATGATGTGAAGGACAAAGGCCACCTCACCACCAACGTTCTCTTGGAAGTTTCCTTAGCTGAAAACCACTCACTACTTGACCTAATCACCATACCTCAAGATGTCATACAAGGTCATACCTCCCTTTTCAGAAGTACTTGATGCGTACAGGCCACCACTTCCCTCACTTCACCACTTTTCACCCCCATTCTTGGAAAGAAACCCTTAGAAGCTCTATTGGGTAGATTCTAGAGTCTTTTTACATGCCATTTTTGGAACCTTTGTAAATATCGTCTCACAATGATTCCTTCATGACAGTTGTTCATATTTGAGTCTAATTTTTGTGGGTATCTTGTTTGTTTGATTTCATGGTTGTTTGATTGTCAAAATTTGTTTTAACCTTAAGGTCATTCTAGGCGATAATCTGGATAATGTGTTGTATTTTGGAGTTTTTGACCAAGCTAATGGCCAAATCTTGGTCCGAGAATTTTATTGAGTGTTGTTAACATGTATATATGAATGTTTCTTTGATATTAGTTGCGTGATTAAAGCTTTCGATAAAATATTAGATCTAGAAACTTAGAAACTGGAAGAGGAAAAACAGTTTCTATTTTAAGAAAGTTTGAGTCTTTTGTGGTTTAATCTTACTCCAGTGGCTTTGATATTTTTATTTGATGATCCTAAGACTTTTTTCTACATGTAAGGATGTTAGTTTGAAGATTTTTGGCATTGGTTTCAAAGATGTGAGTTTTATGCAAGAGATTATACAGTTGAGTCAAAAGTTTGATGTTTTTAGTTAGATCCATGTTTTGAATTATTTTTAGCCTTGTGATTTTAATTTTAATGCTTGGATCTACTCTAGGATACATTTTTAAACCATATGATGTTTAGGTTTGAAGATCTCACCATAAAACGCCTTGGATCAAGCGTTTGATCAAAGCTAGTTGGGAAAGAAATTATGTTTTTGGCTAAGGGTAGGAGCCGAGTGCTTCATGTGCTATTTTGTGATTTTTGGTGACTTTTATATGTAGGTTCAAAGAATGTTAGTTCTTAAGATTGTGTTATGAACATGTTAGAAGAAATTTTTGGATTTTTGGAGCTCCTGGAATGTTTAGAAATAGGTCAAATCTTGAGATTCAAGAGTTGTATTTTAGTAAAAAAGTTTGGATATTTTTACTAAAGAGTTTTGTGATTATGTGAAGTATAATTTTGTGGGATATTTTAAGTATGTTTTTAAACTTAGGATATGAGGATCTTTATTGCAATATTTAGGATTGATCACGAGTTTTGGAGTTGGATAAAATTGCAATAAAAATCAAAGAGAAATAGCATTTGATAGTTTCAGCCCTATGGTGTTTCTCATAGTTGTGTTTGGTTTTAATTTTTTTTAAGTTGATATTTGAGTTTAGGACAAAATTTACAGGAGGAATGTAAGTTTTGGTAATTTTGGAGTTAGGGTGTGAATATCTTTAAGTTAGGGGTAAAATGGTCATTTCTCACATGTAGAGGGTAAAATAGTAATTTTACTCTAAGTTAGCATTTCTTCATATTTCTAATTGTTAGTGATATAGTTTCTAACTTTTAGAATCCCTACTTACAGTTTCTCGTGTTTCGTGCCTAATCCCCAAAACACGACAATCATTGTAAGTTAGCTTCTAACTTATTGTCAGATTACTGTGTATGTGTGCTATTAAGGGAACTATTGGTTATGTACTTATGTTATCATATATGTCATATCACTACACGTTTATCTGTTACACATTATATTATGTCACAAAATATTAATTTGTCACACATATTATATTTTGTCACAAAATAGTTATTTGTTACATTATGTCATGTTATGTAATGTTATCTGTTACACATTATTTCATGTCACACGTTATTCCATGTCACATAATGCTATCTATTACACGTTATGCCATGTCACATAATGTTGTCGGTTACACATTATGTCATTTCACGTAATGTTATATGTTACATGTTATGTCATGTTATGAATTGTTTATATGTTTCATGTTACGTCAAGTCATGCATCTCACGTATGTGTCACGTTACATATGTCATGTCACGTCATGTCTCAAGTACAAAGTGTCTTTAAAACAATATTTTCTCAATTAGTCATGCATGGGATTCTCGTGATGTAATCACTATGATTGTCCAAGCATCACCATTTATAATTCACGCGAGGTACTTCCAGAGTAATCATTTTGATTATTAGAATACCTCTACTCAAATGCTTCTAGCGTAATCATTTTGAATGTCAGAGTATTATTAGGTACTCCTGGCGTAATCATCCTGATTGTTTGGGTATCTCATTTAAAATACTCATGGTGTAATCATTCTGATTGTCAGAGTATCTCTGACGAAATATGTTAGGCGGTATCATTCTGATTGTCCTGAGGAAACAACTGGCGAAATCATTTTGATAATCAAAGTTCATGTTCACGTCCATGTTTAAGTTCATGTCCAAGTCAGTTCATGTTCAAGTTCATGTCATGTCAAGTCAAATCGCAAATTAAGTTCATGCCATGTCAAGTTTAGTTTCAGTTTAGTCTATGCTCAAGTTCAAGTCATATCAGCTCATGCCATGTTAAATGTCAAATCACATGAAGCGTATTTATGATCATGTATGCATTCATGCTTTTACTATCATGCATGCATCTTTGACCTGTATGTTAAGTTACTTCGCCCTTATTTCCTTTAGCTTCGTTCCTTTTGCTCCTATTGCTTTACCCCACCGAGCCTTTTTTTTTTTTTTATTTGCCTCTTTTCCTTAGCTTTTCTTTCCGTTTGCTCCTTCCATTTCTTTTCTTTCGTTTTGCCCAGCCATGTTTTCTTAACTTTTCTTCTTATTGGCTCATTCATGCATTATCAGAGTGTTAGTTTTTGTTTGCAAAGATTCATTTGATGGAGATTATGTTGTTGAAGATTCTGTTGGTGGAGATTCTGCTGGCGGAGATTTTATTGGTGGAGATTCCGCTGATGAAGATTATGTTAATGGAGATTCCGCTAATGAAGCTTTTACTGATGGAGATTCCGCTGATGAAGATTTTGTTAGGGGAGATCTTGTTGATGGAGATTCCGCTGATGAATATGTCGGGTGGCCGAAGGCCAACCCGCACTCCTCCAGGAGAAGGATAGAGCCGCCTCTAGTGTGACTTGTCCCTTTTGCCTCGCGGGGAGGTAGGTTGGAGCTGGTGGAGTTTCCTTTAGTGGAGATTCTGTTGATGAAGAGTTCCCCAATGTGGAGTCTGTTGGTAGATATTTTTGTCTTTGGGTGGCCAAGGGCTGATCCGCACTCCTCTGCAAGAGGGACAAGGCAACCTTTAAGGCCTACCTTTCCCTTTTGCCTTACGGGGAGGTAAGCTGCTGATGGCGATCTCGTTGATGTAGATTTCGTTGATGATGTCCGTGTCTTTCTCTTTATTATTCAGGCAATCCATAGACTTGGCCCGCTCTCCATCAGGGAGAGCTCAGAATGCCTCATGCCAAACCTCCTCTTGAGCCGGTCCGCTCCTTCACCACGATGGGGTCAGGGTAAGTATTCGGGTAGCCTTGGGGCTGAACCCGCTCTCCACTGCAGGAGGGATAAGGCAACCTTTTAGGCCTACATTTCCCTTTGGTATCCCACAGGGAGGTAAGTAGTTCGGGCAGTCAATTACTGGACCCGGTTCCTCCCATTGACACCTTAGGAAAGGGTAATTTTGGGTCAAGCTAGCACTGATCCCACATTTTGTCGAAGCGGGGGTCAGGGTAAGTTATTCGGGTAGTCGAGAAGCTGATCTCGCTCTCCACTACGAGAGGGACAAGGCAACCTTTTAGGCCTACCATTCCCTATGGTAGCCCGTAGGGTGGTAAATTGTTCGGGCAGTTTTGTTACTGAACCCACTCCCGCCCATTGACGTTCACGGGGGAAGGTAAAACCTTTTTCCTTCGGGTAGCTAAGGACTAACCCACACTCCGCCTCAGGATGGATAAGGCAACATTTAAGGCCTACCTTCCCCTCTGTTGCCTCGTGGGAAGGTAATTCGGACAACGATGTGGTTGATCCGCTCCTTCACCATGATGGGGGTCAGGGTAAATTATTTGGGCCGCCTCGAGGCTGGTCCTACTCTCTCGGACGAGGAAGCTAAGCCGCCTGCTCGCCTATCATCCTTCGTGGGGAGGTAAGTTGTTCGGACTGTCTGTTACTAGACACACTCCCGCACGTTGACATCACAGGAAATTATAGGTTTGGGTTAGGCTACCGCTGATTCTACACTTCGTCACAGCAGAGGTCGGGGTAATTCATTCAGGGAGACGTATGGCTGATCCCACTCTTCACTGTGGGAGGGACAAAGCAACCTTTTAGGCTTACATTTTCCTTTGCTATCCCGTAGGGAGGTAAGTCGTTTGGGAACTCTGTTACTGAACCTGCTCCCTCCTGTTGACGCTTACGAGGAAGGTAAACTTTGTCTTCGGGTGGCCAATGACCGACCCACACTCCTCCGTGAGAGGGACAAGGCAACCTTTTAGGCCTACCTTTTCCTTTTTGGCTTGCAGGGAGGTAAGTTGTTGATGGAGTTCCCGTTCAATGGAGTTGAATTTGCCAATGGGAACTAGTCGATTTTATCTTTGAAGGTTACGCTAATTGGAGATATTGTGTCGGGTCTTACAACTGGTATTTCACACCACAGGAAATAATTGCGTTAGTAAAATAGAATTCACACAAGTTTTTAAGGAGACAAACCGGAGCGTGTAGTTGCTACGACTGATTTTTACCCGCTGTTGTTTTATTTTTTCCTTCTTCCTCCCTTTTTTTTTTTCGCTTGCTCGCTGCTTGACCGAAGTTGCCCACTATTGTTTGACATTTCCTTTCTTCCTTACTCTTCATTTTTATTTCCACTTCCATTTTTTTTTCTTTTCTTTTCTTTTGTTCGTTTTTTTATTTAGCTCCTTACTGTTGTTCATCATTTCTCTCTTCTTTCTTTTCTTTTTGCAACCCATACGAGTCTGAGCAGATGAGTAGGGGGTTGATGGGTGTCTTTCTGAGGAGCATGCATGGCTATGAGGCAGTGGTCGTGGAGCCCGTGCACTATGCACCACTATTCATCCTTGCACTTGTGTACTTCTGCATGCCCAGTGTGCATATGGTCGTGGAGGGGTCCAAGCAAATGAGTAGATGGTAGCGGTGCATGGCGCACATGTAGTGGCTGTGTAGCCCTTGGCCATAGAGTGCTGCCCGCTGTGTATACGGCTGCAGGAGAGGAGGCCGTTGTTTTTTGGCCGCAATGCAGGGCTGACAAGTGGAGGCCATGGAGCATTTTTTTCCACAATTCCTGGAAGCCGTGGGTGAGGTGGCCGATGTGTAGTGGCCATGGATGGGTGAGGAGACCTCGGCCATGAGTTGGTCGTCGAGTCCATTGCACTGGGTGCATGGCCGAGGGGCCACCGAGGTGAACCACGGTGGTCAGGGAGAGGAGGACCTTAGCTGTGGTGCACATGGCCGAGAAGAGAGGCCGTGCACGTGGCCGAGGAGTAGTTCTCCCGCAACTGTACGGCCATGGAGTCCATGCCCGTAGGGACTTGTGGCCGTGGAGAGTTTGTTAAGGCCGTGGAGTTTGGAAGTTTAGTACTTGCCCATGGGGACTTGTGGCCATGGAGAGTCTGTTAAGGTTGTGGAGTCTACACGGTGAGGTCCCCTCCGTGAAAGGCGATCGTAGACCATCCCCACGGGGACAGAAGGCGCGACAGTTACATAGGTGACCGTCGATGCCACTTTTGCGCCGTGCCACGGCAGGGCCGGGGTACTTTATGTTGTTGTTGTTGTTGTTGTGCGCTACCGTGCGTGGTCGAGGGATGGCGTTCATCTGTCAAGGTAGTCAGAGATCAATCCAGAGCGGACAAACGATGTCGGTGGGGCGCAAGGTGACCGCCGGTGAGGTCCCCCAGTCTCGCCACTGCCTCGTGTGTGAGTTAAGGTGCACACGGGAGTGCACTGATCATGGCTTTCTACCGGTGGTCCGAGTGGATGCCATTGGCAGGTGGTCTGGGCATGCGGTTGGGTGCACATTGCCGTGCACCCAACGTGGTACGTGCATGGCACTATTCATGCCATGCACGGCCACCCGTGGCAGTGCACACTTGGTCCTTTCTTGCGAGCATGTCCAATATACCACGGCCTCTCTTTTCTTGTAAACCATGTGCTCTACCGACTGTGTATTCGCAGTCTGAGTGGATAGGGAGTTTGGGTTCCCAGCCCTATGCTGTGTGTGTGGAAAGCAATCAAATGCAGCGCACTTAATTGCCTGGGCGAGTAGTTGCCCATTTTTTGCAGCAGTATTTTTATAAAAATAAAAGTTGAAAGGTTGAGAACACTTATCTGGAAGAGTTTTATCTGTTCCTTCAGAGATTATTTAGCGCACTGAGAAATCATCCTTCTTTCGCTTTCGGTATATAAAAAAAATCTCGATCCCACAAGCAGCACCAACTATTAATGTCAAAAAATGCGCATATTCGGAAGGGAAGAGAGATCCATTCCCGGGATGCGCTGAGAGGCACTGAGCCTCAATTGGTGTTGTATGGAGCCCCCGGCAGTGGTCCGGTGTGGTGGTATGGTGTTGGTTCATATATCATGCGATGAACAGTATTTAAATATAGAGAAAATAAATGGAGATAGACACACAGATTTAAGTGATTTGGCACTAGGCCAATGTCCACGGGGGTTTGGGGAGGGGAGATTCCACTATTTGCTACAAGTGCAAGTTATGAATTTACATATGGGTAAACCCTTCATGAATGACGTACTCACAGCTATGCAAGGACATGTAATGTGATGCGGTACCAATAGGAGCACACAGCCTATGGGGAGTCGTGGAGCGTCCATTATCATGTAATCAAATGTGTATGTATGAATGTCTCATGTTCACACAAGCAAGCATGACATATTCACGTCAAGTTATTATGTTCCTAATTGTGCCATGTTCATGTTAAGTTACCATGTTTCTAAGTCATGTCATGCATAAACAAATTCATGTTCATCAAGCATACACGTCATGTTACTGTCATGCATGCTTATTTCTACAATTAGTAATTTAGGAGTTTTACTTGTTGAAATTTATAAATCTCACTATGGTAGTCCCAACTATCTTTCCCCCAAATGGTAGACGATGTGGCAGGGAGCCGAAGAGTAGTGCACGGTTGTCTGGATGAGGTCGAGTAGGATGGGAATTAGGAGTCTTGAGGAGTTCATGGAGTTGGTCCTCTAGCTCTTGGATTCTATTTTGGAGCTTATAGCTGAGCTGCGTCTACAGTTTGATGTTTAGCTTAGTTTTTATTTATGCATGTAACTATGGAGATCTGCCTCAAGTACTACGTTGTTTTAATTACAAACTTGTTGGACGAATGATATGTATTTATGGATATGTGAATATTAATGGAAGTGTTTATGTTTTGGGATTAGTATCTTGGTACATTGTGTATTGCTCAAAAAAATTTATCTGATGCGAATACTGCATATTAACTGTCATGAATAAGATTACATGACCTTGTATTGTATGTTTCGACAATTCAAATTCTGTCAAATCCCAAAAGCGAAGTTTGAGGGTGTCACATTCATGGCCGAACTAAACATGTTTAGTCTGACTACCTCTATGTTCGTTAGTGTGTGGCCCTCAGTGCACCTGAGACTCGGTTTGTTTCACTTTCCTCCCAACACTTGCTGGCAGAAATTTTTACCAAGCCACTGTCAAAACCTCACTTTCAACTGCAACGTGCGAACCCCAGGCCAAGGGGAGTATGAACACCATTACTGCATAGAGCAAAATCAGTGTATGAGCATTTCCAATTCTATAAGAGATAAGCAGAGGACATTAAATATCAAGAGTCCCACAAACTAGAGTCACCCTTAACTATAAAGGGACAACTTTGAAAATACTATTTTATTTTCTTGATTTTTCTCAATATTCTTCCCATATGTTTATATGGTAGCCCCACAATGATAGCTTCTATGTACAAACCCTATACGTATTTTATGTATACAAGGAATACAACGTTATCACTATCCCTCAATAAACAGTGGCGGAACCACGTTGAGGCTAGGGGCCACCTCTCAAGAAATATTAATCATTATTATATAAATTCAAATAAAATTTGATAAAAAAATAATATTGATGTCAAAAAATTTAAAAACTTCTTAAAATATTCTAAAAATATGAAAATCTTCTTATAATCCAGTCTAAAATTCTCGAGTCTTCTTAAAATATGGGAATAAATACTTTCTATATTTTCTTAGAGTTATAATTTTTGCATCTAAAATATAAAATGAGTATACATACATAAAAGATACCAAAAATATACCACCGAAATTTTAAAAACTTGATAATATGAGTTAAAAAATATAGAATCTAAAAAATATTTCTTATAGATTGAAAGGAATATGAAATTAAATTACATCTATAATATATTTTCTTATAATTATAAACAACAAAGTGTATAATATATACATGAGAAATAAAATTTGCAGTCATAGAGAGCGCAAACGCACTCATTTTGAAAAAAAAAATAGTAAATATGAGACCCACATAAAAAATTAATTTTGTAATAGACTCCACTCTTTTTTAAAATGAGTATACATTACTTGTACAACCTATCACTGTATATAGCATTACTCAATAAAATTTCTGATTCAGAAACTGTTCATAAAGATGGTAAAATTACAATTACATCAGAGCATAAGTATGCTTTCTCTGTTCTTTCAGCTTCTATACATAGTTTTACTATTAACTGAAACAATGAGACGAGGTTTGGATGGTTAGTTGATATGAGATGAATTTGGATGAAAATTGAATAAAATATTATTATAATATTATTTTTTAATATTATTATTATTTTGAGATTTGAAAATGTTGAATTGTTTATTATATTTTATATAAAAATTTGAATGGGCAGTTTTAATTCCCTGCTGAAGATAAGAGGGATTGTGTGCATCCCATGCTCTAGAGGAGATTACAGACAAATCCTCACATGCCAATGCCTGACTTCATCTTTACCGTTCATTGTTATTCTTTAAGACTAGGGTTGTCTGCAAACGAAGCCAAACATTCAAAGCTGCATCTGCCTAAAACTCAATTAAAAAGGAAATTGGGATACCAGACATTGATCAATAAACAGCTTAATAAATCAAGAACTCTGAAATTTATACATTTGGAAGCCATTCTAAGCTCCTTTTAACAATGGCCAAACTGAATTAAATAACGACATTACCTCGTGGAAATGAACCATATGAATGATGAATAAAAAAATGGTAACAAGTCTAAGAGGAAACCAAATTCACTACGCAGAGGGGAAAAAAAGCGTATAAATTGGTCCTTAAGCGTAGTTTATGATGTGCTTATTTTCAAACTTCGCCACCAATTAATTTCTTATTGGGTTCAAAGACGTATTTGATCAGCGATTCCTTGATATGCAGCAACTCCGGAAATTCATTCTTTAACTTGGAAGCATCCATCTCATTGTTGCTGCGAGGGGCAACAATGACCTTGGCCTGTTCTTCCAGTGTGAAATTAACCCAGTTGAAGTTGGGGTCAATGTAGTTCTTGTACATTTCCAGAATCTCATTGTGACTTACAACGCCTGGATTTGTGAAGTTCCAGATGCCCCTGCAGTTCCTTTTGGCCATCTCAATCGAAATGGGTAGTAGCTCATCCAAGACAGTCATGCTGTTGGGAATGTCAACCACTTTGTTATATCGCGAAATCTTTGTGATAAAGTTACGTGGGTTGCTGAGATCAGACGATATTGGCATTCGGACTCTGAGGGTGCAAACATTGTCATATTCTTGTATGAGTTCTTCAACCTGATTAAAAAATAGTGAGATATCAATTGGCAGTTATGTTAAGAATTCTCAGGATGAAAATAAGAATTAAAATTGACATTGGAGGAAGTTACCATGGCTTTGGTTTTAGAATAGAAAGAACCAGTAAAATTAGGTTTGTCCTCCTCCTTGAACCCAATTCCAGATCCTAATGGATGTGCAGCATCGTATTCAAAAATGCAGCCAGTAGCGTAATTCATCATTAGGAGGTCATGCTCTCTGCAGACATCTGCCAAGGTTAAAGTACCAGCAACATTTGTCCGGATAGTCTCTGGTTTATGAGTTTCACACCAATCCACATTGGGTCTGCCAGTCACTCCTGCAGCATTAAAAACATGAGTCGGCTTAACAGTCTGAATATCTGCCAAGAGCTGTGACCTTTCCTCCAAGCGGCCCCTTCCATACTGAAAGGGTATCCCTAGTTTGTCACAAATTTTCCCAAGAAGCCCGCCGATCCACCCTGTTCTACCATAAATCAAGAACTTCAGAGCTGGCTTCTGAGTAAAGGGGTTGTCCGTGGTACCTGGAACTACCATTCCGTCCTGATTAGAATCATTTACTGCAAAAGACGAAGCAGAGTTGCTAGTATCAGGCCCGTCAAACTTCCTTTCAATTCCAGGCACCATTAGCATTCTTGGATGAGGCACCAATGCCCCAGAAACATCACCCCACCAATCAGGATTGTTGACATACCATTCCATAGTCTTCTTTAAGCCCTCTTCCCATGAAGTACTTTCGAACCATCCCAAGTTCTTCAACTTCTGGTCATCCAAAAAGTATCTTTGGTCATTAAAAGGCCTATTCTCAACAAACTTAATATGGGTATCGGGGCTCAGAGAGAAAAGTTGGCAAATTTCCCTGGCCACATCAATCACCCTCCTTTCTTTCTTTGTCCCAACGTTGTAAACATGGCCCACTTCACCCCTATGGAGAATGACTTCAAATGCCTCTGCGACATCTTCACAATAGAGATAACTCCTAACATTGGATCCATCCCCGTGGATTGGTAGAGGCTTTCCCTTCATCGCCAAGAGAATGAACTTTGGAATCATTTTTTCCGGGAACTGGTTTGGCCCATAGACATTGTTGCCTCTGGTGGTTATCACAGGTAATCCATACGAACATCCATATGCCATAACAAGCATCTCCGCCCCAGCTTTAGTAGCAGAATATGGATTTGTTGGGAGCAGCTGAGAAGCCTCGTGGTTCCCCACAACGGCATCCTCATCTGTCTCCCCATATACCTCATCTGTGCTCACATGGATAAACCTCCTGATCTGGCCGCCAGTGACTTTGCAGGCCTCTAGAAGGACATGGGTGCCATATATATTGTTCTTAGTGAACTCCAAGCTGTTACCAAAGGAGTTGTCAACATGGGTCTGGGCTGCAAAGTGCATTATGGTATCAATGGACTCAGAAAGAAGAATGAAGTTCACAAGGTCAGCACTCTCAATGTCTCCCTTGATGAATTTAAAGTTAGGGGATGATTTTGAGGGTAGCAAGTTCTTCAGATTTGAACAGTAATCAAGCTTGTCGAGGACAACAATTTTGTAATGAGGGTAGTTCCTGATCAGTCGGTTACAAACATGGGATGCTATGAAGCCAGCGGCTCCAGTGATGAGGATGTTCTTTGGCTCGTAAGTCGCAGCCATATCCAAAATAGCTTCTACATAACCAAGCATACAACACATTTACTCAAATTTCATTTAAAAATCATAAAACAAATATAGTCCCAGAAACATGCGGGAAACAATAACATACAAATAAGTTATAAAATCACGACTAAAAATTGGAAATTTATTGTGATACCCCATATGATATGGATAAAGGTAGGTGGTGTATGGGATCCCACATTGCTTGGGAAGGAGAAGTTCTTGCTCTTTATAAAGTTTCAATGGGGCTCCAATTGTATTATTGACTAGTCCTTTTGGAGTATAGGTTATGTGGTTTGGGCCTTCCATTGGAGCTTTACAAATGGTATCAGAGTCTATCCCAAACAGAAATGTGGGACTTCAGCCGTGCCACCTATAATGGACAAGTCCGACGAGGACGTCGGGAATTTAAGAGGTGTAGATTATGATACCCCATATGATATGGATAGAGGTAGGTGGTGTATGGGATCCCACATTGCTTGGAAATGAGAAGTTATTGCTCTTTATAAGGTTCCAATGAGGCTCCAATTGTATTATTGACTAGTCCTTTTGGAGTATAGGCTATGTGGTTTGGGCCTTCTATTGGAGCATTACATTTATACTTCTTTATTTGTCTCAAGTGAAATGTTAGGAGAGTTTTATTTTTTCGGGTCTGCATCTAAATGGAATATAACCACAAAGAAAAACTAGAATTTAGGTGTGAAGACATAATAAATTTAAAAAGTGCAAAAAGGGAAATTCCAACCAATAGAAATTCACCTCAATTTGCTTTACTGTTTTAGAAACAGTTTTACCAGGAAAAATTCACATGGACATCTACGTTTTCTTTCTTTCTAAAGGATCTATTAATCTAAAGTCACGTTTTACCTTAAACATTAGGCAAAACTTATCATATTCCACCAATTTCTCTTGAGAAAGATATATCCATTCGAAAAATAAAATATTTAGTAAAAATAAAGGTCTACTATCCGAAAATTACGTACCATTGAAACAGACGGAGCAGTACAAAATTCTAAACAGTCCAATCAAAATCCAGTGCAACAGAAAATATTCTCTTTTTTCTTTCCAATCATTTTGAATAGTAGATCCATAATATTACCAACGTCTTAAAAGGAAAAACCCACTACTTCCGTCCACTCATTATTTTGCAGAGAAACAAACGGAAACCCAATGACACAATGCATATGATTAATCGCATCAGCTAAACCAGTGCCAAAACAAAACCAAACCAAATCCCCAAACCAGAACATAAAAACGAATAATGCAAATACAGCATCACCTTTCAGAACTATAAATAATAACAAACCATAAAAGTACGAATTTATTCTAAACACAATATATATTGGACTCGAAACAGCCGATAGAAAGAGGAAGAGAGACGTACAAGTGGTGTCGGTTTCGTATCGGAGCACAACAGATCCAAGAGAAAATTGTGCAAATTGGTTTTCCCTATTTTCTTTGGATCAATCCAGAGGACAAGAAGAACAATGAGAGAGCCAAATATATTTAGAGAGAGAGAGAGAGAGAGATCGATCTGGGCACCGCGAGGTGTGAGGAATGGAGGTTTTCACTAATCACGGCGATGGGCATTTATGAATGATTCATATATGCCTCACCGTGACATTTTATTATAATTATGTGAGATTGGCCATTAATATTCTGCCACGTAGTGACCGAGACTGAAAAGGTCACGGCGCTGGCCCAATGGGTGACCATCTGATGTGATGCATGTAAAAAACTCATGACATGGACGGATCTTCACCACCGACACCTACATTGTCTTCATAAAATATTAAACTGATATCCTTGTCCTTTTTACTATTATTTTTTTATTTAATTATTTTTTTCTTTTTTCTATTTAAATTTACATTAAAAATTTTAAAATACAACATTCTTATATAATATAAAAATAAATAAATTCAATCAACTAACTTAATCATATAATTTAACTAAAAAAAATCAATTTTTATAATAAATTCAAATAGTAAAAAGAAAAAAAAATACTTAAGTAGTAAATTAATAATAAATAAGATGTAAAGATATCATTACTTTAATATTAAATTACGAACTTTGCATCATTCTATACGCCTCACATTAATTTTTTTTTAATTTTTTTTATTTTTACTAAATTAATTAAATTTTTTTATTAATGATCCATACATCATGAATAAAATAAGAAATTAAAAAATTATGTGTGGTATGTGATGTAAGAATAATGAATAGAATTCAATTTTTCTTAAAATATATATACATTTGATGGCGCAAACATATTATTATTAAATATTTTCATTGATAAATTGAGAGAATACGTGTTTTTTTTTTTTTTTTTTTTTGCCTTTTTCATTACAAAATATTGGCTTAAGTTAGAGGGTAATAAAGTGCGTTAATTTTGAATTAGGGTTCATATTTTGGAAAGAAATCACCCGATCCAAGGTGTTAGGCTATTAAAAAAAAAGCTGCACTGCTATCCAAATAAATTTTTACCTCTCGCATCATTTTCCTATTTAGGATTTTAACGTGCCATATGAGAAGTGGAGAGTAGGTTAAGGCGTATAAAAAGCCTATATTTTGCGGATCTCCTGTCGTTTATAAATACGATTAGGTTGAAGCTGTAGCGCTTAGTTTATTATTTTTCGAGTAATTTTACATACAATTGTGAAGTGCGTAAACGTCGCGTAACTGCTTTGAAAAAGAGTGGGGTCCATTATTAAAAAAATTAATTTTTTTCATGTGGGTCCCATGTTTTATTCACTTTTTTTAAAGCGATTACGCGGCGGTTGCACAATTCACAGTTGTAAATATATTTTCTCTTATTTTTCATATCATATGCAAAACATGTATATATATATATATATATATATATATATATATATAATTAGTCACGCATGTGCTACTTCATCGAATACCATGATCATCAGTGCTATAACGACGGGCCTTATTTAATATATTCATAACTAATAACAAAATTATGACATGTTTGGTTGTTGAATTATTTAGAATTTTTTTTAAGAGATTTTGAGATGGATTTGCTATTGGTTTTTGTAAAGTTAGATAGGAAAATCTTATTTTATTTTCAAATATGTTTTCTATAGAGATTTGTGAGTAGATGGGTAGATTTAAAAAGTTAGTTAAATATAGTTTTTTATGAGCGTTTTTGTTTTAATTTTTGCAAGAATTATTTTGGTTTTTGCGTCTTTAACTTTTCATGAAAATATAGGTAAGCAATTAGATGAAACGTTAAAATAGAAATTTCTTTTGAGATCCAAAGATGTTTGATTTCATTTTTGCCTTTTCATTTATTTTAATTCTAATTGTAATTTGAATATTGATTCATTATTAAAATAGTATACATTAATTTTCTAACAATCATATTATTTCAACGGATATAATTTTCTAACAATCTTTTTTTTACAAAGATCATATTATTCCACTATAAAACATAACATCTCCTAAGTATTAACTATTGGATGAATTGATCACGGATGCAATATAGAGGAAGTATTTAATATAGAATGATCAGAGCTCCAAGAATTTTTTTATTTTATTTTATTTTTTAATTTTTTTAAAAAGGTTAATTAATGGACTCCATTCTGGAAAAACATACAATCTTGTTTTCGAGATAACTAGCAAGATTTTACATAAGACCGTTTTGGAAGGTTGTGATCTATTTATTAGAAGTAAAATTAGCCAATTGTTATAACGTGATTCTTTATTATAAGTAAAAACAGTAATTTTTATGCAAGGAAAATTGTTTGACCAGTCATTTGGGTTAGTCAAATTTGGCCAGTGAAAGAGGTATAGACGAAATTTACTGTACATTTGTAAAGTTTGGTGCAGGAAGTTTTTAAGCAACTTAACTATAATTTGACCAAAATTTGACTTTGACTAGATTACTACTAATGCTCTTACTCCTTACCTTATCAATATAAAAAGTTATCTTCATATAATTGCTAAATATTAAAATTCAACACATCAACCTATTTATTTTTATAATCTTTGTACCTAAAAAATATGTTAGAAAAACTAGATCAGAATGCACAGCGGAAGCGATATTACCTTATAGGAAATATCTTGGATCTAGTGCGGTTGTTCCACAGATTCTCAATCGTCGTCATTGTTCATCCGTAATCCTCTTGGCGATAATGGAGTGTGTTACGTGGTAATACCAAAGCAATACTCACATATTCCACAGCCTAAATACCGGGACTAGAGAGAACCATTTAAGAGAGAGATTTCCTGTTTGTGATGCAAGTATCATCCAAAGGGGGGAGAGCCTATGTAAATAGCCCTTCTAAGTATAACCCCCGACTGGCCATTAAGGGTCAGCCATCAAGGCTCATGAAGTGGCTTAAACCCCCAATAGAAGATGAAGGGGTTCCCATTATGGGTGTCTCTTTCTTACATCTCCCACTCGCACATAGTGGACAAGATCCGGGGTCTGCATCTCTCAAAATATTCTCAATATTGTTCATACTGGCAAATAAACCGTGCGACCATCGAGCACAGCTGTAAAAGAAAAAATGGGAATATTGCACCAAGTCTCTCGGAGAGATGACCAGCATAGCAATATCCCTAAAAGTGTCTCGTTATGCCCCAACTCATTTGATCACATCAAACCAAGCATCCCTAATCTCTCTCGAGTCCAAATGACTCAAAGCAACGCTCAATTTCCATAAAACTTGATGTACTCACAGCTAAATTGTAACTCCGAATGAGCAACATAACTTGCCGGTAATGAGTACACACCATTATCGATGTGTTACCAAATAGTCTTCCCTTCACGCTCATGTCATTTAGTTTCAGTCCAATCGCTTTCCTAGCAATGCCTCTTTAGACCGCATCATTCATGACCATAGATAACATGCCAAAGTAGTAGACACTAAAACATCAACCTTGTTACATAGTCAAAGGTCTCCTAAGAGCATAAATAAATTAAAGTCATCAATTATGACCTACAGGACTCACACGGTGAGAAAGTAGGGATCCATTCACTCACCTCTACTGTTGGTCGCAAAAGCACATGTAGTATAAAATACATGTTACGATGGATTTCTCTTTCCGAAGAAAAAGCGTATATCTAATCTCAATACACCGTACAGATCTTAGTCTAGTCGTTATCTCAGCGCCTAACCCGAGTCTCTTCATTTGCTTGTAATCCAAAGCGCCAAAGAGGATCTCGCATCTGACTAAACCACAGGCTACATGGATTGTGGGTAACCATGCACGGTTCTTTTTAAATATGATGGACCTCATCTTAGCTCCTACTAAGGCGACATATCTTTTGTGTCTTACAACTTATCCCTCTTTGAATAAGTACTGAGTGATACATTATCTCATCTTTGCTCGCTACCTCTTTGTAACGCCAAAGACAATCGCTCGTGTGAGTGAGTCAATCTAAGCCTATCAATATATCTTTTTCACCATAACTCCTAAATTTATGATGAATGTATGTGCTTACCAAAAAAATGATTCCAATCACGCCACATGATCATAGAACACATTAGTATCATGTGCACAACGAGCAATACTATGAGATACAGAGAAATCACATGGTCAACAACAAATTATTAAATCACAACTCTCAAGTGGTGTTTGATGATCATTTCTTTCCATGCGCATTCTTATGTGTAGTTACTTTCCAAACATGCTCCTACCAAGAGACTCAGCTTTTACATGTATAAGTCATTTGCACTATAAGAGTTACGCAAGTAATTGGATAGAAATCTCTTCACACTTATATTTGCATTACAAGATATCTTTATATAATACAAGAGGTGGCTATTTAAGGAAAATACAACCATAAAAAGACAACAGCTATTTAAGGAATGTACAGCCAAGAAACAGAGTAGGTATAGAAAGATATTGACAGAGAGGAAATCACGTATGAACGTGATTTATGTGGATTCCCTTATACGGCCCCTCAAAATGGACGTTCCATCAGCAACGTTAATTTTGCCACGTAACAAATGGAAGCAAGATCGAGCGAGAGGTTTCGTTAGTAAATCAGCGAGCTGGTCATCCGTGTGAACATGAGCAACACGTAATTTACCACGGTGAACAAAGTCACGAACAAAGTGGAGATCGATGGCAATGTGTTTCATCCGGGAATGCATAACAGGATTGAGACTGAGCTGAGTTGCACCAACGTTATCACAGAGTAGAAGTGGTGGTTCACGTAGCGTGAGGCCAAGTTCATCAAGAAGAGACTGTATCCAAGCAATATCAGATGCAGCAGTGGCTAGTGCTCGATATTCAGCTTCCGTTGAGGAGCGAGCCACCGCCTTTTGCTTTCGAGTGCGCCAACTGATAGGATTATTGCCCAGAAAAATTATGTAAGCCGTAGTGGACTTTCGATCATCAAGGTCACCACCCCAATCAGCGTTTGAGAAGCCTCTAAGCACTGGGTTTGTTTGACGACGCAACAAGAGACCAAAGTGAATGGTCTGTTTGACATAACGTAAGAGCCGTTTGACATGTTGCCAGTGCGTGACGGTCGGTTTGTGCATGAACTGGGCAAGACGATTGACTGCGAAACCAAGGTCTGGGCGAGTGAGTGAGAGATATTGAAGAGAGCCAATAGTGCGTCGGTATTCAGTAGCATCGCAGCTAACGGAACCATCATCAAGTGTAAGCTTAGCAGACACTGACATAGGGGTTTGAACTTCCGTAGCACTAGCCATCTTCAATCTGGTAAGAAGGTCGTGAACATATCGGTTTTGAGAAAGAAATAAACCTTGTTGAACCGGAATGACTTCCACCCCTAGAAAGTAATGCAGATCACTTAGTTCCTTCAGTGAAAACTTATCACCTAAAGACTTGACAACATGCTGCAAGAACTTATTGTTATTCTGGTGAGGATTAAATCATCAACATACACCAACACATAGAACAAAATCCCATCCCGATTGAAGATGAACAAGGAGCTATCAGACTTCGAATTAAAGAAGCCCAGCTCAAGAAGACCAGAATGCAGTGCATTGTACCAGGCCCTGGGCGCGTGCTTGAGACCATAAATGGATTTCTGAAGAGAGCAAACATGATGAGGATTAGATTGATCAACGAAGCCCGCAGGTTGCTGCATAAACACTTGCTCAGTTAGCTGACCATGAAGGAACGCGTTTTTGACATCAAGTTGCTTGATTAGCCAACTGTTGGACAATGCCAATGAAAGAATAAGTTGAATGGTAGTCGGTTTGATAACGGGACTGAAGGTCTCCGTGTAGTCGACACCCAGACGTTGATTGAATCCTTTTGCAACAAGGCATGCCTTAAACCGATCCACTGTACCATCAGGATGACGCTTAATCCGAAACACCCATTTACAACCAATTAAATTGGAAGCAAAGGACTTTGGTACCAGTTTCCATGTACCATGTAAAACTAAGGCAGTAAATTCATCTGCCATGGCTTTATGCCAGCGAGAGTCCTTGAGTACTTGAGAGACACAAGTTGGTTCCAAAGGTGGTGCAAGGGGATGTTTGGTAGTAACTGAGAGTTGCTTAGGACAGAAAATATTATTTCTTGCTTGAGTAACCATGGGATGAGTACGGGTTTGAGGTGGGGGTTGGATGGGCAGAGGAGATTCAGAGCTAGAAGGATTACTAGCATGAGAAGAGGAAGCCATACCTGGTGTGGGAGACGAAGTGACAGTTGCCATAGCATCAGGTGCAGTAGGTGTGTCGAGGAGATCATCCGAAGGAACTATGCAAACCGGAGGAACTGGCGAAGGAGAGGAGGCAACAGGGCATGATGTAGCAACAGTGAGGGGGGCAAAGGGAGTGACCTTTATGAAGGGAAAAATATTTTCATCAAAAGTGACATGACGCGAGAGATAAAGCTTACCCGTGTGAAGATCCAAACATTTGAAAGCATGATGAGTCAAGGAATAGCCGAGAAAAACACAAGGTTTGGCTTTGGGTCGAAATTTATTTGTGCGATAGGGAACAAGCCAAGGGTGGCATTGACAACCAAAGGTGTGCAACTTGTGATAATCTGGAACTTTGCCAAATAACAATTCAAAGGGACTTCGACGTGAGAGTAGAGATGTAGGAAGACGATTGATGAGGTAAACCGCCGTGGCCAAGGCATATGACCAATAAGTGGAAGGGACGAAAGCATGATGTAAAAGGGTCATACCCGTTTCGACTATATGTCGATGACGACGTTCGACAGTACCATTTTGTTGGGGAGTATGCGGAGCAGTAGTAAAATGACTAATGCCACAAGCAGCCAAAAGAGGTCTCAGTTTAATAAATTCACTGCCGTTGTCGGAAAATTGATTTTCAACCATGGCGCTAAATTGAATAAAAATAGAGGAGACATCCGACTTATTTCGCATAGGATAAAACCAGCAATATTTAGTGAAATGATCAACAAGAAGTACATAATATCGGTAGCCATCAACAGAAGGAATCAGAGATGATCCCCAAACATCGGCATACAAATATTCAAGAGGAGCATGACTAGTAAGAGAGGTGACAGTAAAGGGCAATTTATGTGATTTATTGCAATGACACGAAATACAGGACAATAAGGACTTAGGAGAGGACACATGTAAATCAAAGCTACTAAGGAGAGATGATAAAAGCTTTGGAGTAGGATGACCCAGCCGATGATGCCAACGATCAAATGAGGCACGGGTTCCAACTAATGTGACTGCATGAGCTTGAGAGAGGGAAGAACATAGTTTCATAGGATAAACTCCATCTCACACCTACCGCACATGAGCACTGTTCCCGTCATCCGATCCTTCACAAGGTAAAAGAAAGGGTGAAATTCAACAATAACATTGTTGTCATGAGTAAACTTGTGAACAGAGATCAGATTTTTATGAATAAGGGGCACATGCAGAGTTTCTTTTAAAGTAAGAGATCGTGAAGGGGAGGAAATAGTGGTGGAACCGATATTAGCAACTTGCAAACCTGTACCATCGCCAAGAACAACCTCATCTTGTCCATCATATTCAGAGTGAATGGAGAGATTTGCCAAATCATACGTAATATTGTGAGAAGCAGTGGAATCAAGAAGCCATTTGCCATTTAATGAAGTGGAAGAAGTAGTGCAGTTGACAGCAGGACGAGACTGCATTTTTGCACAATATTTAGCAGTATGTCCAGGCTAATCACAGATTTGGCATACAACATAGGTTTTCTTAGAAGGAGCTTTGTTGTAAGAATTTTGCTTGGAACGGTTCTTGTTATTTTTGAACCGAGAGTTGGACGGCTTCTTTTGAGTGGAATTGGCAGTGACAACCAGAGTGGAAGTGTTTGCATCCATGCGTTTGAGATAATATTCATGACCAATTAATAGATCATGCAATTCTGCAAAAGACAAGGCAGTTTCTCTCATGCGTATTGGGGCTACCATATCTCGAAACTCAGAACCAAGGCCATTAAGTACATATAATGTCAAATCATTATCCGAAACTAGGGCATCAATCAAAGAGAGTTCATCAGCAAGTACCTTAACTGCGTGAAGAAACTCAGACACCGTGCGGGTACCCCATTGAATAAGGGTGAGATCTTCCTTCAACTGCATAATCCTTGCCCGTGATTTGCTAGCAAACAAGCGAGCTAGATGCTGCCAGGCATCACGACTTCTAGTAGTCATAGCAATGAGGGGCATAACTGCTTCAGAAACAGAAGCAAAAATAGCATTAAGTAATAACTGGTCCTGTCGGCACCAGTGCATGTAGAGTGCTACAGCAGACGCAGAAGAGTTCGCAGTAGGTGTAGGAGGACACTGAAAAGTGCCATCCAAATATTTCATCAGATCATATCCAATGAGTATGGTGAGAAAATTTGCATGCCAGGAAGGGTAATTTGAAGAAGTGAGTTTGTAGGGTAATTGGCTGGAGGTGTTGATAGTAACAAGAGATAGTGTAGATTCAGAGTTGGAGCCATTGGGCACCGAAGAAATATCATTGGACGACATGGAATTGCAGGATGTTTCTGTTCTCGTGGAAGAGGAACCTTCTGATACCATATAAGAGTTACGCAAGTAATTGGATAGAAATCTCTTCACACTTATATTTGCATTACAAGATATCTTTATATAATACAAGAGGTGGCTATTTAAGGAATATACAACCATAAAAAGACAACATCTATTTAAGGAATGTACAGCCAAAAAATAGAGTAGGTATAGAAAGATATTGACAGAGAGGAAATCACGTATGAACGTGATTTATGTGGATTCCCTTATATGCACAACCATGAAGTCAACGATAACTTATCGCGAATCTCATTTAAGTCAAACTCACAATATAAGCCTTAGATTCTAGTCAGTAAGTCTAACTGCGATTTTTAAGAATCTACAAGGTGACCACAAATGTTATTCAGCAAACTTAATTTGCGACTTTAAGATTTCATATAAATCTCTTGCACTCAACAAAAGCATGTGAGATAACTATTATTTATTTTTCATTAAGGGTAAAGCGATTAGGGCCTTTGCCCCCAAAGACAATCATAATAGTCTAGTCATTACTTTTAACGACAATCGCATCACAAACTCACTTAACAAAGTAAGCCATATTTACCCTCTAACAAAATCTTAACCTCTAACTCTTATGAGCAAACCATAATGGAAACACTAAACAATATAGGCAAAACTAGATTCTTTAGTATTTTCCATCTCATTAATTGTTTATGGATTTTGAACAAGAATTCCTAGAAACTGTTTTTCTTATAAACAGTCTCACAAGACATGAAGCCTAAGCTATTTTTCACAAACCCATGTCCATCACCTCGTAGTATGGAAAACCTCTTATTAGACGACAATTAATTATCTAAGATAACCAGTTCGCAATATCTCTTATGATGACACTTTTCTAATATTGTCAACAGCTTTCAAAGAATCTCATTTTATTCAATAGGTCGTTAATAAAAAAAACGACTAGTTACATTGGGTATCTTTGAATAGATGGTTTGTTTAGGCCGCTTGTAAACAACACCAGCAGCATTCATTCGCTTTCTATACCAAAATAGTACTAGCAACAATCATGCGCTCAAAATATTTCATGTCTAAACATCACAAAAGCTAACCATCTAATTCTCCTATGAGAATCAATTATTTAACACATGCAAGAAAAGTTTCAATAAATATGCGATCAATAGCTATCTAAATGCAACTCAATTAGTGCCAAGAGATAGATCTATACCTCTATCAACTCTACTTTTCCTTTATCAATTAGATCAACAACCCCAAGTTGGATCATATAAATGAAGCGAATCTAAGATTCTATATTGAGATTTCTACTATGTAAATTCAATACCTTTAGCGGAGCCATATTATAAATATTCTCTTCTAGTCTCTAAACGACGAGATAATATTGATATATTGCTTCCACGCTATTTATGAGGATCCTTATATTCTATGAATTTTTGAATAATTCCTACTATTTTCGACGATCTTTAAATTTTTTTTTTTTTAAAAAAAACTAAGGTAATGAGGAATGAAACGTGATGAAAATGTTCTTTCCAAAAAAATAAGTGTTACAAAAATCCACAATTCCCCACCCTCGCCGAAAATATGAGTAATTTTCTTGACTCAACCAAAAAATGATCAAGCTTAGATCCTCTTGATTTTTAATAGAATTCACGTTTGCACAAAATAGTCACTCAGCCTTTCTCAAAAGCGAATAAACTCGATCTAAGGACGACAAATAAGAATTACGGCCGTAACCCCATATTACATCAATCCAAGTGTGATGTAACAACTGCTTTGCGCCATAACACCATTCTCAGCAAATCAATAAACTGCAAGACAATTGTTCTCATCATATAACTCATACGATTGCGATTTTGAAAATATTTTAACTAAAAAATATATTTTCCTAAAAAAAATTTTGGATCACATTTATATGATGAAACAATATTTTTATTATATAAGTCCTTAGTGTGCATGTATAGAAGCTTTCACATAGAAAATGCTCATATTGTCTTTTCTCTTTGACTCTTCTAAACCAAGGAGAGGGATCTCATTAGCGAGAAAATCTTCAATTTCTCAAGTTTCACACCCATCATCCTATGCCTTTATGGTATATTTTAGTATATCATTTCCCCACCCGAGAAATAATATCACTGAGTCAATGAGTGACCATCCAACTTATAAATCTCTAGAAATTCTCACTAACACCACTATTTTCAATGAGTCTTAAATCAAATTAGGTATAGACTTCTTTATTATCGCATTAAAAGCACTAAAAATATCACTTTGTGCAACAAGTGCAGTATGTGACGTTTTAGTTGCTAACTAGCGATATATCCCCATTTCTCGCTTACTCAATATTTTCATATTCTCCAATCCACTATAGGAGAGAAAAAAAAATTTACGAGAAATTATTTTAACCTAAAACCTATCTTATATCAGTGCAACCACGAGCAAGATTTTTAGGCTTAATTTAAGTCATACCTAATCATTCAGTCTTTTGCCACAGTTACTATGCAAACCTCCAAGGTACTTAGTATTACTCTCAAGGGGTGCTTCTAAGTTCATATTTCTGCAAGAATCTATTTTTTCTCGGTAAAGAGAAATAAAACTTGAGTAAGATTATCAATACTAATACCACAGAGAGATGCACTGATAAAACCTTAAAAATGAATGTGCCAATCGAGAATGTCATCAACACGCTTGCACACTCAGGTTTTAATATCCATACTTGCCAGACATACTAGCAAGTTTTAGAGAGTATGTTCTTATCTGTGAGTAATCTAAGTTATTTCAAGATTATAATGTTCAACCTCAAAATATAGGAGCAATTAATCTTTGTGTTACAAAAACAGTGCAAAATTTCTACTATTACCCACAATATTCTTAAAGGCAAAATAGTGATTTAGCTCTATCTGATAGTTGATCCCATCAACTTCTATAAAAATTGTAGTGCATGCATTCCATGCTCACTTCCAATTTTATTCTAGACATTTCAGAGGTTTCACAATAATGATAGTCTAAAACTATTTGACACTCATAATAATTTTCATTCTTTTCAAACTACTGCTCATGGAGAAGATTAATGTGACAACTAAGTCGCATACATAATCTCTAGGCTTTATTCTTGGTTATCTCAAAGTTACTAAACTATGCGCATCTTATTGCACACACATATAGGAAATTTGCCGCGTTAATCTAAGTCAGAACAAAAATAATTAATGCACGTCGCAAGATCGAAAATTCGCTTAGCTTCCTAATCATCTCTTACGCCTCAATGCTTAATTATTAATTTCTAACTTAATTTTTGCGCAAATTTATATCGTATATGAGATAAATTCCAAATCAATCTCAACCATACTCCCACTAGGATAAGTAATCTATCGAGTCAGTCACATGTAAAAACCAATTTGAGCCAATCATAAGCATGGACTAATCAAACTTGAGCTACTTAATCCTCTAGTTTATCACAATTTAAAAAACTGGAGACTAATTCTTAAAAATAGTCTAACAATACAAGTGATAAAATAAACTCATACAATTACATATAATCACAATACATGTACAAAAATAATCATATCACATTTGATCCAAATAATTATTATTCACCCAAAAATAATAATCTAGGCAATTTATAATATAAAATAAAATGCCTAATAAATGCGATAAAATATGACATCATAATATCATGGCATGCATGTATTCAATAAGTATATGCAACAAATATATTTTTGTAAATATTTTATGCCACAATCACATGCTGAATTAGTAAATAAAATCAACACAAATTAACAATAAGCTCTAGCCCAAAGGTTGAACTTATAGCCCTTGTGTTTGAGGTCTTAGGTTTAAAACACCACCCAAACATTTTGTCAAAAAAAAAAAAACTTGTGCCACTGATCTTAGATAGCCAGTTGGGCACCCAGCTACTGTGTGGATCTCTGCCTACTGGGCTCACCGCGCTAGCACCCTTAAAAAAAATGATATGGGTCGGAGTTTAAAAAAAAAGGTTTACAAAACAATATGCTAGCCCAAAAAATAATTTGAAAATAAGCCCAAGCCACCAAGCCCGTCCATCACAAAAATAAAGAAAATTTCATCTTCCCTTGTTAAAAGCACTGTTCATTGTCTTCCTCACTCAACCAACAGTTACAGTACATGTAATGTAAAAGAAAAACTTGAAATAGCAGCTTGTAACCGCTGCCTGTTGTAGTGGGTGGCCATTAACCAAGACTCCAAAGGTCCTCCAAGTCGTGGCAGCGCTGCCCCCATTCAGTGGGTTGCACTGTGTACAGCGTTGCACCATGGCAGCGTCACACAGCTGCTTGCGATGCGCTGTGCAGGCTGCGCCATGGGCAACGTCCCGAAGCTATAGTGCTCGTTGCCACCCTATCAGCCAGCGCACGGGGCTTTGACCTCCATGGCAGACACTCTGCGGGGCTATTGACTTCCTCCACTGCTGATTGGTGCGCGCGGCACCTGTTGCTCGCCGCCACCGCCCTTAGTGCCCAAGGCACTGTAGCCTACAACAGTGTCACTCGCTGCGGGGCCTGGTGCGTTGTTGCTCAGCTTAGTACAGGGTGCACCGTTGCACTTGCGCTGCCTGTCCGTCCAGCATTATGGGAAACACAGCACCCAACCGATGCTTGTCTTGCAACACCAAAAACAATGGAGGTTCCGTGCTCTGTGCGCAGCAACGCATGCAGCACCACCATGGTGCGCGTTGCTCTGCACGCAGCAGAGGACAGCGCCTCCGTCGAGGCGCGCTCAACTCTCCATGGTGCCCGCCATGGCAATGCAACATCACGCAACAGTGTGCAGTGATGCTTCTCCTTCGACTGTGTTGGACTGGTTCTCGCAGGTCAGCGGGGCATGGGTACGCATCGCACCATGAGCCCCACATTGGACGACAGTTCTAGTAGCAGCTAGGTGCTCATTGTACCTACAGGTTAAGCAGATCTGACTGCCCACTTGCACAGAGGTGCAACTGCTCAACAATAGCGCGATGGAAACCCATCACCTGTGGTGGTTGCACCACCGAAGCAGTGAACACTACGCAACACCCATTCGATGCGCTACACTGCCTCCTGCGGTGCTAGCAGCACCTGGATCACACGGCGCATCGTCTAGATCATTTGAACTCCACGTGCATGGGTTCTTGTTGATTCAAGAGGATGGTTGCATCCATTCCACAACGGCGCTACCGCCGTAACGGCATCCAACTCATTGGTAAAAAAAAATCTCATCGTGTAGAAATATTTCAATAAATGAAATTATAATGCGCATGTCAAAAACACAAATCGGGAACAACCGATTGGGCTTTGATACCAATGTTAGAAAAACTAGATCAGAATGCACAGCGAAAACGATATTACCTCATAGGAAATATCTTGGATCTAGTTCAGTTGTTCCACAGGTTCTCCGTCGTCGTCGTTGTTCATCCGTAATCCTCTTGGCGATGATGAAGTGTGCTACGTGGTAATACCAGAGCAACACCCACATATTCCACAGCCTAAATATCGAGACTAGAAAGAACCATTTGAGAGAGAGATTTCCTGTTTGTGATGCAAGTGTCATCCAAAGGGGGGAGAGGCTATGTAAATAGCTCTTCTAAGTGTAACCCCAGCTGGCCATTAAGAGCCAACCATCAAGGCTCATGAAGTGGCTTAAACCCTCAATAGAAGATGAAGAGATTTCCACTATGAGTGCATCTTTCTTACAAAATATAATTGCGTTCAAATATGTTATAGAATAGTCTTTCTTGTCTTTAAAAAAATACAAAAGAATAGTCTTTCTTGTGTCTTTTAAAATTCTCAAATAAATCTTAAAGCCACCATGGCAAAATGCAACGTTGCGTTTTGTGAAGGGAGAGATGCCTCGCGGGACAAAAATCCATAGAATGAAGAAATGGTGCATTTAATGGGAAACCCAACCCTTGCTTTTTCTTCCTCCTCCGCTCAGCGATTGGAACTTGTTTTAATGGCCCGTGTATTTATTTCTTCTATGAGGGAGAAATGTGCCGAGTGAGAAATCACCATTCCATAGGATCCTTTTTTTTATTATATGAAATCCACACTTTACAACCTCTACGAGAAGCGAGTGAATACAGGTATTCAATCAATTGTCAAAAATACAACTCTAACAATTTTAACCAGTTCGAACTTTACCAAGGGCGCAACAGCTGACAAAGAACTCTTACCTGTGTTGAGAAAGAAAATAAAAAGCTTGTAACTTGCAAAATACTTTTACCTGGTACGACACCGATGAGTGGGTAGCAGTCGAGCTCAGTCACTCCGTCCAAACACCGGTCTGAGAGAGAGAGAGAACTGAGAAGATATTTCTCAAATCTTAGAGAGAGGAAGAGATCTGAGAGATGCACGAGATCTTTGTGAGAGGAAGGATTTGCCATCTGCCTTTACTTCTTCAGATGAAGCTCGACTGTGTTTCTTATTCTAGGCTACTTTTCCTCGTCAGCCTTTTCCTTTTCTGTTTTTTTGAATAATATAAACGTTGACACGTCTGCAAGATGTGCATGCAGGAACAAATTGTGGCTATATATAGTAGAACTGTTTTATTATAATCGTTGCTTAATATAGTAAGATTAAACATTTTATGTGTTGGTTAATTTCGTATTTATGTCTTCAGAGTCTTAGATTTAACTATCTTATACATATACATAGGTATATATTTTGACCAAAAAAGGTAGGCCACTATCCCCTATTTTTCTAATTTTGGAATGGAAACGGAGGTATATATTGTACGCCCCATCCCCATTCGACAAATCCCACTAAAGGTGAGTTTGGATGTTGAAGTGAGTTGAGTTGAGTTGAAATAATAAAATATTATTATTTATTATTATTATTATTTTAGGATTTGAAAAAATTAAATTGTTTATTATATTTTATATTGGGATTTGAAAAAGTTATAATGATGAGTTGAGATGAGTTGAGATGAACTCAACTTCCAAACAAAGCCTAAAAGAAAAAATAAAAGACAAGTAAAAATGAAATGAAAGAGTAATAAATAGTACACCTCAACCCCATTAGAGGAATGATATTTATACTTATAAAATGTGTAAGTGTAAGTGTAAGTGTTGCGTATTTTTTTAAAAAAATAAATAAATATGAATTTTATATTAAAAAATTAATTTTTAATAATAAATATAATTCTTTTTAAAAAGATTACATTACGCTTACACAACCTATAACTAAATTTAACATTACTCGTTTAACAATTTATATAAAAAATAAATAAATAGAATTACACAACGTCGGAATCAAGTTTGGTCGCAGGATATTTTTCAGAAAAATGTTTTCGTATAAGAGGGGATTGCCCCTATGAGCGGAAGACACTTGTGCGCACGAAAAAAGAGCGGTAAGGGAAGCATAGTTTTGAATTCAGTTTTGGTCAGAATAGTCATAATTTTTCATTTGGGTGTATTATACTATACATCCGCATTCTGTTTCATTTTAAATTTTAATCCGTTCCAATCATTTTTTAACTCTTTTTATCACACTACAAGAAATTTAACTTTTAGAAACGAAATTTATTTTATTTAGATCCTAAAAGTTATTTTTTAAGATAAAATTTACATTTCGTCACAAAAAATGCCTAAACTACTAAATTCATTCGAACGGAAAAATATCCATTTGAACAAGATATTTTGTGACGAACAAAATCATTTCAAAAAAAGAAAACCGTTCGAACGGAACAAAATAGATTCGAATATGGAATTAATGTCCGTTCGAACAGTATATAATCTGTTCGAATAATAATATTGGCGGAAAATTAATTTATTTTTTCCAGGATAAGTTAGCAACCGTTCGAACTTAAATTTCTTTGTTCGAACGGATAGAGATTCAATTAATTTTTTTATTAGTATGGATTTGTGCACATATTTTTCCATTAAAGTAATAAATATTTTTTCCATTAATTTCTTATCATTTTCAAAATATAAAAATGTGTATATATTATATATTATGATTTGCGGTGAGTTAAAATATTTATAAATTTATAAATTAATTTTATGTAATTAACTTCAAAACTTTACAATGATTTCTTTTATGTTAAATTTATATAAATATAACTTTAAAGATAATATCATTTTTTATATTATCATGAACAGCAAGTAAAATGGAAAAAATGAACAAAGTAGTAAACACGAGAAATAAAAACTATACATTAATTACATCTCAAATATATAATGTTCAATACAACATAAAAAAGTAAAATAATAACTAAAACGATTATAATTATTGATTCCTTAGTATATCAACATCCTCTTGCAACATTTTAATAGATCCTTCCAGATCCCTAAGCTTCTCCATGATGGGCTCAATGAACTCCACAAATAGAGCTTGTACCTGATCCAAAGTAGCCCCAAGAGGCTGTCTCTCAACAACGACAGCACTACAAGAAGCTGGATCTGTGGGAGAATCACTAAGTTGTTCTAGTGCAGTCTTCCGCAAGTGCCCCTTGCTCTTGCTGAATGTGATCTTGTTAAGGGGCCACATCTATGGCAACCTCTGCTCAGTGGCCGACACTGTAACCCCCGATCAGAGTAGGAGGTTAGATATCAGCAGTGTAAATGGTAGACTACCTCCACTGGAAAAGCGTGACTCCGATCGAATGCGGAGGAATAAATACAATGCCACATCAATGGAATCCCCCCGTGCTATCCGCAGCAAAAATCTGGCTCGATCGATCCCGAAATCAGTCTTGTATTTTTCAGATTGATGTTATAGCCAACAATCAAATTAAGCATTCTAAAAAATCCTATACAATTAGCCTGTCGGATCACCTTGCTCCCATCATATGGAGAGCCGATGGGTCTCGCATTAGCTGACACACCTGATCGTCTGTGAAACCATCATTAGGTAGATCCTCATCCTCACTACCATCTGAAGTAGCATCCGAATCTACATTCGGGGCTAGCGTGGAGGATGCGGCCGGTGTGTCAGAATCAGATGGTGCAGCCGCTGGTCCCGGTGTAGCCGTTGCAGGATATGCGTCGGCTATAGGGGGAATGTCAAGGAACTCAGCAATAATGCAGGGAGAGAAATTAATACTCACTCCCTGGATTGATATGGTGTAGAACAGAGCATCAGCGCTAAGTTCTCCCATGGCACAATAGAACTCACCGACCATCTCTGGATATGCAGTCCCCCGCTGCTCACAAATCGGTATCCATCCCCGCTCGGTGAAGATGGACTGTATGCTCCGTCCCTCCTATGAAAGATCGGAGAAGAGACAAAATGACTTCACACTCGACAAGTGTAGGCATCGTCTCCGGATTAAATATATACTCGAACGGGGATGGACTGTATGCTCCGTCCATCCCCGTTCGAGTGTACAAAATATTATGCACTAAAATTAAATTAGAAACTTAAAATATATATATTAACATAGCAATTGTTAATAGTTAAATTAATGTATAAAACTTATAACAAATTTAATTAAAAAATAATATAGCATAATTACAACATATTATGCACTAAAATTAAATTAGAAACTTAAAATATATATATAACATAACAATTGTTAATAGCTAAATTAATGTATAAAACTTATAACAAATGTAATTAAAAAATAATATAGTATAATTACAACATATTATGCACTATAATTAAATTAGAAATTTAAAATATATATATAACATAGCAATTGTTAATAGCTAAATTAATATATAAAACTTATAACAAATTTAATTAAAAAATAATATAGTATAATTACAACATATTATGCACTAAAATTAAATTAGAAACTTAATATATATATATATATATAACATAGCAATTGTTAATAGCTAAATTAATGTATAAAACTTATAACAAATTTAATTAAAAAATAATATAGTATAATTACAACATATTATGCACTAAAATTAAATTAGAAACTTAATATATATATATATATATAACATAGTAATTTTTAATAGCTAAATTAATGTATAAAACTTATAACTAATTTAATTAAAAAATAATATAGTATAATTACAACATATTATGCACTAAAATTAAATTAGAATGTAGCAATTGGTGATTAATTAGGAATATAATGTTGCAATGTATTTGTGATTTAGAATGTGATTTCATTGTATAATTGTATTAGGAGTTAGATAGTTTTGAATTTTAGGGTTATTTTTATATGTACTTAAACCTTAGATCCATTCGAGAGTTGTGGCCAAATATTCTCTTAAAGAATGTTTGCGTACAACTCTTGAATTATCCAAAGTGGACAGTTTGGGATTCTATCATATATACGGCTGATATATTCAGTTTAAATTCTTGTGTTAGTCAATTAAAATTTTGGTTCAACGATTCCTTACCTTATTCGGGTATGTGGTCTGTAAGTTTCTCGACCCATTAATAGGGTTGACGACTTATCATGACTAACATACTTGGAGAATAGTAGGGAAATGCTGCCGAAATTTGTACTAACATTAGAGTTTAGGACCGAGTATATATGCGATATAGATAATAGTCTCTCGAATGAGATATGATCAACTACCTTATAAAAGTTGGCAATTGTTGACAGTGTTTATCCCATGAATTTTGTATTTCTTGATAGACATCCGACAAGTAACGGAAATACAATGGATAAAAGTTGGATGTTACTGGGAGATAGACTTAGGCAAGACTATAAGGAGTATGCACAAGGGGTGAAGTTTTTTATAGAGTTTGCTCGCATAAGTGTTGACAGTCGAGGATTTATAAGACGTCCGTGCAAAAAGTGCAAAAATCTTAGTTCTTATAACTTGGTGATAGTGGAGGATCATTTATTTGTAAATGGAATTGATCCTAAATACTCTTGGGTCTTACATGGCGAACCATTTCCCAAAGGAGTTAGATTTAGCAGTCAGACCAATCAAATGGAGGAGAGTAACAGCATCGACATAGACGACATTAATGTGAATGATCGTGATGATAATGTAGAGGATATGACTGAGATGTTAGGCGATCTGGGGGCAGGAATATTTGGGATGAGAGATGGAGAAGGAACATCTGCACAATCATTTGAGAGTAATGATAATTTTGCAAGATTGTGGGAGGATGCACAAAGAGAGTTGTACAAGGGGTTTACTCGTCATAGCAAGTTGTCTTTTATGGTGAGGTTGCTTCATATTAAGTCTATTTGTCGTATTTCTGCCAAGGCCATTGACATGTTGCTAGAATTATTTAAAGAGGCTCTTCCTCAGGATAATGTAGTACCCCGTAATTTTTATGAAGCGAAGCAATTGAAGCGAGGGCTAGGATTTGATTATAATATCATCCACGCTTGTAAAAATGATTATCTTCTCTACTGGCAGCAATATGCAGAATTAGACTCATGCCCAGTGTGTCATGAGTCAAGATGGACATCCGATAAACGTAATGTACCCCATAAAGTGTTAAGACATTTTCCGTTGATTCCTCGACTTCAAAGATTGTTTACGTCCCAGTTGACTGCCAAAGATATGTCTTGGCATCAAATCGAAAGAGTCCAAAATGAAAACTTTTTCTCACATCCTGCAGATTTCTTACAATGGAAGAAATTTGACGTCGAGTATTCATGGTTTGCTGAAGAACCTCGCAATGTACGTCTTGGTTTGGCAACGGATGATTTTAATCTATTTGGCAACATGAGCACTTCTCATAGTACTTGGCCTGTCATATTAATGCCCTATAACTTGCCACCTTGGAAGTGTATAAAGGATCCATATTTTATGATGACTCTACTGATACCAGGGCCAAAGTCACCAGGGAATGAATTAGATGTATATCTGCAACCACTGATTGTAGAGTTGAAAGAGTTGTGGGATCAGGATGTCCGTACATATGATGCAGCCTCGTCGGGGGAGTTCAAGGTGCATGCTGCAGTGATATGTACAATAAATGATTTTCCTGCATATGGAAATCTGTCTGGATGGAGCACAAAAGGTAAAATAGCTTGTCCTGTTTGTAATAAAGATACACAGTCTCAATGGTTGAGTCATGGTAGGAAATTATGTTTTATGGGACATCATCGTTATTTACCACATGATCATAGATGGCATACAAATAGAGCGATGTTTGATGGAAGGGTTGAGCGCAGGGCATCACCGACAGAGTTGACTGGGAATGATATTATCGCCCAGTTGATGGATGTTTCAGAAAACAAATTTGGAAAAGATTCAAGGGTTCGAAAGCGAAAATGACAAGCAGTGGAGTTGAATTGGACAAAAAAAAATATTTTCTTTGAATTGTCATATTGGTCTACCTTGACACTGCGCCACAATTTAGATGTTATGCACATCGAGAAAAATATATGTGAGAATATATTGGGCACTTTGATGTGAATAGAAGGGAAGATAAAAAAATACAGCTAACTCTCGTAAAGACTTAAAAGAGATGGGGATCAGACCGGAGTTGCATTTTCAAGAAAATGGATCGTCAGCTTATATGCCCATCGGATTGTATACACTTTCAAATGATGAGAGAAAGAAATTTTGTGATTGGTTTATGAAAATCAAATTACCATTTGGTTATGCTTCAAACATTACAAGATGTGTTCGAACACATGATTGGAAGATAACTGGTCTTAAAAGTCACGATTGTCATATATTTCTGCAGTGTCTGTTGCCGGTTGGTGTGCGTGGAAAGCTTACTAAAGATGTTCGTACAGCTCTCATAGAATTAGCGGGATTTTTCAGAGACATTTGTAGTAGAACGTTGAAAGTTGATGCATTGTTAAAAATAGAAGCTGACATTTCAGTAATATTGTGCAAATTGGAGAGTTTGTACCCGCATTCATTTTTTGATGTAATGGTTCATTTGGCTGTGCACCTACCTCGTGAGGCTTTACTCGCTGGCTCGGTTCAATATAGATCGATGTATCCTATTGAACGGTTTTTTAAAAAACTTAAGCGATCTGTGGGGAATAAAGCACATCCAGAAGGTTCGATTGTAGAGTCATATATTGATAATGAGTGGCATACCTTTTGTTCAATGTATTTTCGTGGGCTGATACTAGATTTACAGGACCGGACCGAAATTATGAAGGTGGGCGAGAGACGGGAGTCTCATCAACATTTACTGTATTTTCTCAGACCGTGCGTCCCATAGGCGCACAAGGGGGCTACGATCTATGTTCACAAGAGTTTGAAAGAGTTCGATGGTATGTCTTGAATAACTGCGTAGAGATTGATCAGTACTTAAGGTTAGTGATGATTCTCTAAATCACTATTATCTTTAAGTTTATGTATAATAATATAGTATAACTTCATACAAGTTAAACATTCACATGAACATGCACAGCGAACATATACAACTACTTTGCTCGAATGGTGTAAATGACGTAGAAAAGACGCACGAAGAGGAATTTGCCTCGTGGTTTGAACATACGGTATTACTGTTAAGCCCTATTTTATAATACGAATTTCATACCACTAAACTTTACTTTTTTTGTATATAAGAATATTTTTTGATATAGGTTGCATTGAAATATGGTGAAAATTCATTAGAAATCTCATCAGAACTGTATACTCTAGCATGTGGTCCGTCCAGACGGGCCATCCAGTACTTAGGATGTTTTGTGCGTGGATATAGATTTCACACAACTGATAGAGAAAGATATAGGAAAACTCAAAATTATGGGGTCGTAGTCGAAGGAAGCCATGGGATGATAACATTGACTTCTATGGAATTGTGAAAAACATCATAGCGTTAAAGTATGTGGGGGGATATATGGTATGGTTGTTTAAATGTAATTGGTGGGATGTCTCAAATCCTAGGTTGGGAGTGTGTAAAGATGATTATTTTGTGAGTGTAAATACATCTCGCACATGGTATGAGGACGATCCTTTCGTTCTCGCTTGCCAAGCGAATCAAGTTTTTTATTTAGATGATCCGGAGTACGGAAACTCATGGCGGATAGTGGAGAAGTTTGCACCAAGAAATGTATATGATTACATTCCAGAGATAGACGAACCACATGAAGAAGTTGATAGTCCAGCAAATGAAGAAGTATATCAAGAAAGTGAAGTAGGCATCAATCTATTTGTTGATTTAAGCCAATATGATATGGTTCCATTGTGTAGAGAAGATGTTCAATCTGAAGTAATTGAGGGTGAAATATCGGAAGAAGATGAATCAACTGAAGTGTCTAGTGAGGACGAGGGCGACTAGTCCAGCAAAACGGATAGTGAATGAATTTCAAACATGAATTTCTGTAAGTAATATTAACATATAAATATCTTTAACGTTTGTTTGAATAATAATTTGTTATAATTTCAAATAGATATGCCTCCCAAACTCAAAGCAACACGTGTGCCATCCCCATCCATTATTGACTCTCTGTGTGGTTCACCTGTCATCAATAGTGAGTCAACATCACTAGGCCCGGAACAAGATATTTTATCAAATTAGATATCATATTTTATGTTCAATTTAAGTAATATATCTATAAAATAAATTAATTTAATTAAAAAATTATGTTTTAATTGCTGTATATATAGCTGTTGTAAACAGGCGTCGAGGTAGAGGCACTATGAGGGGTGTCTGCATAGAGAAAGTAAGGAAAATTGATAAAATCAAGGTTGATATTCCTGATGATCACACTGGTGGCTCCGGAGATTCGGTAGCGTGGCTTGCTTCTTATGTTGGTACACTTACTCGCACGTATGCACCGATTGCTACATCCTCTTGGTCTAAAGTTCCTCAAGATGTGAAAGACCACATAAAAAACCATTGTTTGGTAATAACCTACATCTCAAGCAACTAAGTATATAACATGTTACTTTCAAGTTACTTTGTATTTATAGTAATTGTTTATAATTTTTGAAATGATGAGTTTGAGCTTAATTTTGGCCGAAGAAAGGATCGATTAACGGTTGAGGAATTGATGTCAAATGCATTTCGAAGGTACAAAAGTTGATGCCATGCACATTATAAGAAGTTTAGTACTACAATAGAGGCGCGCCAAAATCCTTTCCAAAATATTCCACCAAACGAATGGGAGAAAGTTTGTGATATGTTTGACTGCTTATCAGGTAATATCGTTGCTGTCTTTTTTTAATAATATATCACAGATGTATTAAACATATAGACTAATATTTTTTCTTTTAGCAACGGAGTACTGTGAACAAAGCAAATAGATCAAATTTAAAGATAAACCATCATGCAGGTTCTCGATCTTTTCATCGTTTGTCTAACAAATAGTAAGTTATTTTAGTGCTCGTTAAGTATTAACATATAATACACAATTTTTTATTTAAGTTCTAATATAGATTTTCCTTTTGCAGAAAGAAGAAAGTCCCGTTGACTATGATTTGACTCAATTGTATGCTAAAACGCATAAAAATCGTGATGGTGTTTGGGTTAGTCCTAAAGCAGAGGCAAATTATGTAAGTTTAAGTTTTTTTAATTTCATTGTCACATAATATTTTTGTTACTTATAATAACTTTAATGTTTTTGTTTTTGAGACAAGATGATAAAACTTAAGGAAACTACTGTGCATCCATCTGATGCATCATCTGTCAACGATGCTCAGATCCTTTCTCAAGTTCTTGGATCACGTTCTAGATATTTGAGGAGTTTAGGACGTTGCGTAAAACCATCCTCATAATCATAATCATCATCATCCTATTCTCGAGCCAAATCGAATGACGATAAGACTAAGGAATTGGAGGAAGCAGCACTTGAGATAGAACAATTGAGGTCTGAGAAAAAAGAGTTACTGGCCTGATTATATCAAGCAGCGGATATGGAGGCGAGATTAGAAGAGAGGATGCAGTTGAATAATCAAAAAATGTTTGAACAATTCCAGTCAATGATGTCCCAAAACTCTATGCCACCACCATAGTCTTCAAATTTATCTTTTCTTTAATTGTATTTATATTATGAAGTTTGCACTACTTTGAACAATTGATGTTTGAATTACAATGTGTAATATTAGTATGGTATTTTTAATTAAATTGTGATCTGTATGATTAATACAGTTCGAACGGTAAATTACCATTAACACATTCGAACCAAAACAGACTCATTCGAACAAAAACTAATCCATTCGAACGACAAGCGAGATATATAGACGTTCGAACAATAAATTATTTATTCGAACAACATTTATGTGCAAAACCCCGTTTGAACGGATATAATTTCCGAAAATAAAATTTATGTTCGAACAGACATAAGTTTTGTTCGAACACAAGTCGTTTGAAAATTTTTTTAGCTCGAACGCATAAAATCTATTTGAACACCCAGTTCATTCGAACATAATCAAATATGGACATTAGTTCGAAAGAGTTTTTCATATTGTTCGAATGGACGTCTCCATTCGGATGAATAAATATTCCATTCGAACAATATATTGAGACGAAATTGGGTCGTCTAAAAAAAAATTATCCGTTCGAATGGTTTCGACTGGATCCGCCAAATTTCATCTCTAAAAATGATTTTTTGAGGTCTCCAAAAACTTTTTGAGACGGTCTTTCCGAGACAAATTTGAGACAAATTTTTTTTGTCTCCAATTCTAATTTGGGACGAAAATTGTGTTTTTTGAGACAATTTTTTGTCTCAAAAAATACAATCTGTTGTAGTGTCAATGGTAATTTTGTAATTTTCTCTAATTTTAATAATATTTTTATAAATTTCAAAACTAGATGACATTTATGTAATTCTAAACTCTTAAAGACAATTATATAATTTGATTTTTTTGTTTTGTAACTTTAAATATGTCCATTCATTCGTTTTTTTTTAAATCTCATTATTTTTAATAATTTCTTAATTCATTATTTATTTATTTATTTTATCTCAACTCAAGTTTGAGATTTTTTTAATATTATTTTTTGAGCAATGCTACACAACCTCCCCAACCTCCACACACGACATTTTTTTAAAAATTTTTAAAATTTTTAAAATTTTTTTTAAAATTTTTTTTGAGTTTATTCTTTTTAAAATAATTTTATTTTTCTATTCATTATTCATATATTAAAGATTTGATGAAAGAAAAAAATAATAAAAATTAAAAAATGTGTGGTGTGTGGAGATTGAGAGATTATGTAGATTTTTTCTTATTTTTTAACACCAATATCTTTATTTTTTTTTAATATTTTCAACATAGGTATATTCATTTTAGAGATCTTAAATTCTTCTGTATATACCCACACACAAATACATATATATGATATACACTTGCATCGTTACATATTCTGTTCTAATACTTAAACTGAAATGATTTCTGTTATAATACTGTAACAACCCAATCCTAAATTAGGCTATAAAATAATTGTTATGTATTTTCATATTATTATAAAAATTCTATTATTGTTATTATTATACTATTATAGTTTATCAAATTCTATGTCTTTAATAAGTTGTTTGTTTTTAATCTGAATTATTATTATGGAGGCCACAGCAAAACTCCCACAGCAAACCACCGACCAAATCAATGATGGAGGCCAACCCAAACCGCAACATCGTGCACGTCCCACGTTCGCCACGCCAAGACGACGGCCAGCGTCAACCGCCACAACCAAAAGCCGATCCTCATCACCACGTACCGAGTCCAACGGCAAACAACCCATTTAAAAACCCACGCATGATTCCTTTTCCTCTGCTCTGGTGTGCCGTATATATAAGATGGCCACAAGTTGCTTCTAAGGTTGCCGCTACCTTCTTCTAATCTCCTCCAGCAGCAAACGTCGCAGCTAGCAAGTTGGAGCCACGAACCGCCGTCACTGCCCATCCCCTTCACGTTGCCAACCAAAATGACAAGACAAACACCAAACAAACCACACCGTTGTTCACCACTCCAACAACCCACATGTCCTCCCTCACGCCCGTATCACCACCCAGAATCCAGTGTGCCCACTGCTACCTAGCCCATGAAGACGTCGTACCGCCGCCAGTAGCCAACGGTTGCACCATACCAATTGACTCTGTTCTCCAACCTCAAAACAGAACAATCCTTCCACGAATAAGCTCCCGCCATAAACCACCAAACTGCATCACATCAAGCCCTCCATGCACGGAAACGCCACCCTAGGCCGCACCGTGAAAATCTCTCTCTCTCATTCTCTCTCTCTCTCTCTCTCTCTCTCTCCCTCTCTCCCTAGCCTATTGTCCAGCCGCACCTAGACCACGCCAAAGAACCATCGAAAGAGAGCCCATGCACGTGAACCCTAGGTACCCAGACAGCCACGATAACTATTGTCGAACACCATCCGCCACCTCACACCGCTTTGGTAAGCCACATTCGTCCATCTCCTTCTGTTTTCCGTCGCTTTCTCGTTTTAATGGTACCGAACTCTCTCTCACCTCACAGCTCCGCCACCATGCACAAAGGAGGTCGTAGCACCGCCATAACCTCAGCCCAATCACCACCATCGCACTTCGATCTGATCCTCTCGGGGAGTCTCGGACCCCTCAGTCGCACAGCTCTTCGTTTATTCTTGGGTGTATAGCGGTTGTTCTCATAAGTTATGTGCCCGTTAAGTTATTACAAAAATGCCACTTCACCCATTTTCGTATAGCATTTTTCCGCAAAGCATAAAATACCCACTGCACTAAAATTTAAGAATGCTACCCGTACCTCCAGAGCTAGCGAAAAGTCTCCTCTCTAGTTTCTCTCTAGAGAATAGAGGTGGTGTTTAGAGTCTTGACGTGTAGTTTAAAGTTTTGCCATGGAAAAACTCCAGGAGATGTGGGAGAATCTCCAGTTGAACGAGGAAGAACGGGTGGCTATTGACATTGAGGGGGAGGGGCTACCAGAGGTCCTACGTAAGGGTGATCGAAGTTTGCTAACCATGCAGATAAGAATTGTGTGTGTGGAGAGTGGTAGGCCATGGTTCTTTGATGGTCACATGTTTGTGATGAATGCATTCGATGGTTATACTCCTCTTAGCAAGATGTCCTTCGATGTGGCTGCATATTTTAATTTTAAAACATGCTTGAAATATCCAACAAAAATATGCTTCTCTTAAACACAAAATGTTTTAGTAAAACGATTCAAACTTTTTAACTAAAATACAAATCCTTGAATCTCAAAACATTTCCAAGATCTTCAAAAATCCAAAACTTTCTTCTAACATGTTCATAACACATTCCTAAGAATTAACATGCTTTGAATCAATACATCAAAGTTACTAAAAATCACAAAATCTCAATTGAAGTACTCGGCTACTACACTTAGTCAAAAACATAATTTTTTCTCAACTTTGCTTTGATCAAACACTTGATTCGAGGCATACCATGATAAGATCTTCAAACCAAAACATCATATGGTTTTAACAATGTGTCATAAAGTAGATCCAAGTATTAAACTCAAAATCACATGGCTAAAAATAAACCAAAACATGGATCTAGCCAAAAACATTAAACCTTTGACCTAACTGAGTATTCTCTTGCATAAAAATTCATATCATTGAAACTAACACAAAATATATTCAAACTAACATCCTAACATGTAGATAAAAGGCTTGTAATCATCATATAAATTTATCAAAATCATTCGAGTAAGAATAAACCATAAAAGATCCAAACTTTCTTAAAACAGAAACTATTTTTCATCTTCCAGTTCTAATATTTTAGATCTAAGAAAATTTTTCATCAAAAGCTTTAATAATGCAACAAATCCCAAAAAACATTCATATAAACATGTTGCAAACACTCCATAAAATCTTCGGACCAAGATCTGTCCATTAGCTTGGTAAAAAACTCCAAAATACAACACACTATCCAGTTTATCGCCCAGATTAATCTTTCCATGGTTAAAATAACTTTTTACAATCAATGACTGAAATCAAACAAAAAATTTACCCAAGGAAACTAGATTCAAATAAGAACAACTTTCATGAATGAAGATTAGTGAGATAATACTTACAAGGGCTTAAAAAATGGCATGCAAAAAGGATCAAAAAATTGTTCGAGAGAGCATCTAAGTATTCTCTCCAAAGATGGAAATGAAAAGGGGTGAAATGTAACGCTCGCCCTTTTGGTGGGACTTTTTATAAAATTATTTTAGAAAAGACGACGGGAATTACCATTTGTGTTAAAACTTTTTACTTCCATACCCAGAGTGGAAGACTCTACGTTTATAAAATAAAAAGTGATTTGCGAATAAAAGAGGTTTACAGCGGAAAACATTAATTTTTACAAAAAAAGGCCTCATACATTTAACTCTCATGCCTAGACTTCCGAGCTCTTCCCCATGGGCCTTGTCCGTCCTGACGCGTACTTCTCATTTCGTCCCTGTGGGGGGAGGGGCATACATAAAAACTAAAATGAGTCGATGACTCGTAAGCATTACTTTATACAGTTAAAATATAACAACATAGGTTTTCATTCATGCATTCATCATTCATACATACTATACGTACATGCATACATGCATACCTACGTTCATTTTAAAAAATCACTCGACGAGATTTTTCTTCTAAAATGGGTTTTCTTTTCGTAAACATTTCTCCCGTCAGTGCCTTCATTTCTTCAAGAATTCGTGCATTCATGCGTTCATACATTCTTTCTTATCACTTTCATTGGCCGGTACACACTGTTACGCCCCGTGTGTTGGGGTTAGCGGTCTTCCTTTGGACCCGGACTCTGCCCGTGGCCATGGGTTGGGAATCCCTTTCATGGGGGACAGCACTGGGTGCACTACCAGTACTACTTACCCGACATTGCAATCTGTCCATTCATTGGTACCGTTTTCATTCAATCATATGGCCGTTACGTATTTTCATACATTAAACGTTCATTCCATTTCAGTCCTTTCATTCAGTTCTGTAACACCTGGACCCAATCAAGTTCATTTATTTATTTATATTTATTTTGTTTTAGTTTATTCTATTTTTTTGTTTAATTTTTTTCTTCACACGTTTATTTTTTTCCCGTATGTTTTATTTTGTTTTCTTCTCTTTCCGTATTTATTTCTTAATTCTCGTAAGTTTTCCTCTCGTCCACTCCATGCACACACACAACACATCCGCACGCACGTCTCTCTCGTATCTCTAGGGTTTTCGCATCATATATCTACACACACTTTGGCCATGCTTAAAGAAACTGCTCTGTTACATTCACTGCCCCATACGAAGTTGACGCAAACCACGCTTAACTCCATCTCCTTCACTGCCTCTCCGCTTCCTCGGCTCTATGCTTGTCGACTTTGCCACCTTAAAACCTCCACCGCAAACCACCAACACCGAAAGATAACCCATCTGCTAAACCTTCCTACCGTGAGCCACTCCATGAAAGCCAATCACGCGTAGGTCCACCGCACAGAGTCACCCTGCCCAAACCTCACAACCACCACCAAAGCTCTTCCACCCCGCAAGCTCCTTGTGGAACCATAAGCCACCGTGCCCAGCCACACGAACCGCCACCAATGCCTCCCGCATCCTCCATTGCAAACCATGAAATTCCCTTGTTTTTGCTCCTAGAAACAGAGTAGTTGCACCTCGGACAACCCCCTATCCTCCACGCCATCGCCTCCCTAGAAGCCTAGCCTCCACGTTCTCAACCCCCTGATCAACCCTTGCATGACCTTCACCACTGCAAGCCTCCACCGGAAACAACCAGGCCCAGCTACCGCAACCACATTCGCGCTGCCCTCGCTCTCTCTCTCTCTCACCGTGCATCTCTCTCTCTCTCTCTCTCTCTCGTCCAGTGCTCCGCCGAGATCACCGCTGTCTGCCTAGCCCGTCGCCTACGTCGCACGCTGCTGCTTGATTTTCCTCCGTGAGTAAGCCCTGCCGTGCGTGTTATGTTCGTAAATTTACGTAGGTTTTTTGTTAGTTTTCAAAGAATTAAATGAAATTACCGTAATACCCTTTACTACATGTTATATTAATGGGCTTTTAAACTTTTATTATGTATTAGTACACTGTTATTTAATTATGATTACATAATATTATTTTAACATGTTATTAAGTAAAGTTTTATTTTTAAAGTAAATAATATTGGTGTAATGTTATTTTTACATTTTAGATATGATTTAGTCTATTTAAAATTGTTATGGTTTATTTTAAAAATATTGTGGGATAATTATATTTTTCAGTATTAAACTTCATAAGTTGTTTTCATTAATACATAGGTCTGACTTTTAAATGTTTTTGTCATAGTTATTAAATCAACAATGATGATTTTAGAAAGCGATGATTTGAAATTTTAGGTTTTGAGAATTTTAATAGATTATTTTAGAAGCGTAGGATTGAATATAGAATATGAGATTAATTGGAAATTTACGAGAATTACGTGATTTTTATAGGTGACGATTAATATTTGTTCAGCATTTTGAGAAATTTTTTTAAAAGTTAAGAAGTTCAGGTAAGCGAGGTTCCTATACTAGACTTTGCATTAAAATAAAATGAGCTGAGGTTGACTTTTGGAAAATATACATATTTGGTTATGAAAATAAATTTGAACTACCTCAGTTATTTGTTCAGTATTACTTATGAGATTCTGTTTAAGAAGAAAGTATATTTTTGTCATGATTGGTGTATACATGAGCTTATTTTTGACATTCTATTTCTGAACTTTGAAAAATAGAGCAAATATGAAATTTGTGCATAAATTATGTTGTGATATGATTTTTGTTCTGTTCTGAAGATTTTCTATACTCTGATATGATCTAATATGATTTCTGAAAACCTCTGGCATAACATTCTGTTTTTGTTTCTGTTCCGTTTTGACCTCACCACGGGTGTAAAATTGTGGCCTCTGTTCGGGTTGGTACCAATTTTTCTGTTTCTGGTGCACTCACTTTAGAAACAAAGTGGTTTTCTGCGTGGTCTTTCCTATGTGCAGACTCGGGACTCCGAGAATGAATAAGAGGAAGATTCACATTCTGTTTCTGCTCGGTTAGCTACCGGGGTTTGCACAACCCTACCACGGGGGTTAAACATGGTATTTGTTCTTATATGATAAGATAAGATGTGATGTTTCAGTTTATGCTATGCCAAAGAGATTTTGATTATGAATATTTTTGAACTTACGCTCTGATATTTTTGATAACATGTTCTGACGCTGCATTTTGAAAACATTATTCTGATTCTGCATTTTGAAAGAAAATATTTTGTTCTACAGTCTGATTTCTGTAAATGCTCATGTTTTCACACTAGTATATGTCATCTGCTTACTGAGTTGTTGATAACTCACCCCTTATCTCTATATATTTTTCAGATAATTTTGATGGTTTTGTTGGAGAACAAGAGTAGAAAGTTTAGCAAGATGTGATGATCGTAGTGGAATAAGTGCCTGAGGGTACAAATGCTTATGTGAGAGACGTAGTTAGTAAACTGATTTATTTTTCGGGTATTAGATTTGATGAGTTGAGGATGTTTTCGAGTTTTTGGAGAATTTCAAATTTATGTTATTGGGGATTTCTTTATTGTCGCCATGAAGGAACTTAGATTTTTGGATTGGTTAAATGGATTAATATTTTATGGGATTTCCTGGATTTTATAGTTGTGTTATTTAAGTTAATTTTAAGTATTAAGAGCTAACTCTCCGGACCTCAGGGACCGGGGCGCTACAAGTTCAGTCCTTTCAGTTTAGTCCTTTTCATTTAATCAGTTCGTTCATGGAAAAATATTTTTTAAAAGCATGAGCTTAAACATCGTCTTTCATGGCATCCATAAGCATCAGTTCATGGCATCCATTAAAGCATCAGTTCATTGGGACATTTTAACGTCAGTTCATAGGGACCATTTTAAAAAACTTTCTTCGCGTCGTTCAAATCATCAATTTAAAGCACGAGGCACAGGCCTCGACATTTCTTTTCTTTTCTTCGAAAATACATACAACAGATATAGCATATAGTCATCCATTCACATGCGTACAATTAATACTTTTGGTTACGTAAAAAGGGGCTGCCAAGGAGGGCTTTACATACGTATACCTTTGAACACTTAGCATTTTCTTTAAAACGTCTCTCGTGTCGTTTCGTAAAGCATCTTAAAGGAAAAACATTTCTTTTTCTTCTCTTTTGTTTTAGAAAACTCTAGAAGAGTATGAACATAACACTTACCTGGACTCCATGCTACTTTCATATCATGCAGTCCATTCATGTGCATGTCAGATGACAACCTACATGCATACACATAACTTTAACGTCATTCTCTATCTAGTACATAAGCAACTTAAATTAGAAATAGAGCTATACTTTACTTGGAACACTCTCCTTCTATCCCGTGCTCTTACGTACTCTTTACTATGCTAAAACCTTCGGGATCTACTTACGGTCACTATCTTTTCCAACTCAAGGTCTTACCTCGAGTGCCCATACACTAAAGTGAACCCATGATTCACCTTAGGATTAAGACACTAAGACCTTCTTCTTACTCTTCTTACTAACCACATTCCAATGCATGATTTCGACCGATGGAATCATGCAACCCAATCCTAGACAATACACCTGTCACTATCTTCATGCATCTTAGCCCATACTAAATCCTCATTCCCATCCATATAAGCCACACGGCTCTAAGACAACTTTGAGGCTTAAGCACCGTGCAACTATGCTTAGGACAAATTACCCATTACATATGGTGAATCCATCTAGCACATGTGTCTCACCAGATTACACATGTACCTTACTCCCTTTATCGCCTAAGATTAACATATAACACATTAATCATCTGCTTGTGTAAACAAGCACCATACTCCGATACCAACCTTCTCTTAACTTGGCTAGCATGACTCTTCATGCTACCCATCCCTTCTTACAGTTCATCCCAACACTTAACATGACAAAACTCCGTTCACAACTATGCCTTACGTCACGTCATATAGCTCGAGACTACTCCCAAGCTACACCGTGACCTTGTCAAGTCACCCAACATCCTGCTACGCCAACTCCTAACTCATCGTGAGTACGGTTCCTCACGTATTCCGTCACATTGTGACATCTCGTTATGTTCCTGTTACGCCATTCCTACACTAACTCTTCTCCCATCGCAAGCACGACTGCCAGTAACCATGTGACTTCGTGACATTTCCCAGTCATGCTTCCGCTGCGCACTCTTATACTTCTTCTACTACTTCACCCATACTCCCAGCCATAAGCCAATTACGGTGACACCTGTCACCTTAGACTACAGGCCACATCACAACTACTTCGGGACACTGTTCCACAGTTTCTGACACTATTCATCACGCTCTACTCCTATCAATTATATAACCAACCTTATCTCTGCGACAGGCCATACGGTGTGTCGCTTCACCTTATAGAGTACACTCCACCTGTATTTTCTTCACACACGTTACACCTTACAGAGTACACTCCACGTGTACTATTCCAATTCCACACAATGCCACGTCACCATTACAACACATACTCCACAACCACACTTCATAGCACAGTCCACAACACTACGCAGAAAACTACACAGACACGCCCAACATTTCACTATACGGCACATCACATCACATCACCACACTACACCCCACAAAACTAACAGCACAGTCCACAACCTAACCAATCAACTATAAACATAAATAACGAGAGATAGATGGTTATACTATCGACGGGATAACCTGTGTGTTGCTCGCTGACTGTCACCGTTGATGGCATCGGAAGGGTCGTACGTGGCGGCTAACCCACGTACAGTGGCTATCCACCATGTGTGGTGGCTGTCCACCACAAAGGTGGCACGGCAGTCCACAGTGGTGGAGGAGGAATAACCCATGTGTGTGGGGGAGAGAGTCCGTGAGAGAGTGAGAGTGTGCATGCATGGGTGGTAGATTGGGGCTATGGGTGGTTGAGATGGGTCGGTGGTGGCCTGAGGATGCCGGAGAGGGTGGTCACACGGCTCGGGTGGCGGCATACGGTGGTGGAGGGAGGAGAACCCGTTTGTTGGAGAGGGGAGAAGCCCGTGCGGTGGAGAGAGGCTATGGGCCTCGGGTTAGGTGGAGGAGGAAGGGGGAGGCTAGGAGGTGCCCGTGGTGGTGTCCGGTGGCCAGGGTGGCCTCGCACGGCGGCGCTAGGGGCATGCACAATGAACCCGTGCATGGAGGAGGCCATGTACGTGCATGGGAGGAAGGTGGCCGTGAGGTGGAGGCTGAGCTTGCTGGAGGATGATGGCCGGTGGGAGGGGAAGCTGCCATAGAGGTGGTGGCGCCGTTGGGCGGCGCACGACAGTGTAATGAGCACCAAGCCTATTCGGGCAATGCACGACCAGCGGGGAGAGAGAAAAATCGGGATGGGAGAGCTCGCTGGAGGGAGGTGGAGTTGGTGGCGGCGGCGGTGCGGCCAGGCGGCGCATGGTTGCGCCGGGCTGAGCTATGGAAGAAATGGCTTGGAGAGGGGCAGCGAACCGCGTACGTGTGAGTTGAGGGAGGAGAGAGAGAGGGAAGGGAAAAGTGAGGAAGAAAGAGAGGGGTCTTGGTATTTAATCCAATCCCTTCATCTTGGGATCCTCAAAATGATCTAACATTGGAGGATTAAAACACTGATTTGAAAATACGTAAACATTAACTTAATTAAAAGTATTGAGAGTAATAAAGATAGAATATTATTTAAACTAACTTTAGTTTATAAAATAATATTCCTTCATCATTAATAAAATGATGAAGTATTATTTAATATATTTAAGAGAATAAAACCATTAAATTAATTTAAAGATTTCATCATTATTTAAATTATGTAATATTTTAAATAACTCGATGATTCTCCACAATTATAATATTTTTGGATCTCTTCAAAGTTATTATAATTGAGTTATTTAAAATATTACTTAGTTAAATAATAATGGGAATATTCCATTTAAAATACACATAACTTCAAAACACAAAGCTAGCTTTAGAAATCACATAGTATCTTTAAAAATACGCCATCGAGGATCGGCACGCATTACAAGGCTCGTAGTCACTAGATAGAAGGGGCAGACAATCACATAATTTCTGCCCTCGAAATTTGCTTACGTCAGAAAGAAGAAGCATACGTAAGAAGGAAGGATCGGGGTGTTACATGAAATGAGTGAAATGATGACTTGTACACCTAATAAACTTCTAAAAAAGAAAGTATGGGCTTGATTGACACCTTGATGGGTGGTGATTAAGTCACAAAAATGTACAAATAATGAGTGGGAATGGGCTGCTATTGATGCTGTGTAGAAGGGAGGGGGTGAGGTGGACTTCCCTCTCACATAAAGTGACTATTTGGGGCTGCCATGGGCAGAGGCTGGTCTTCCATGGGTGGGGAGAAACTTCCTCAAAAATTTTTGCCACGGTGGCCAAAATTAGTGGGCTTTAAACAAGTGGGCTTCAATTTAGAATTTAAAGAGGGTTTAGTTAGGATTTGAGATGTTATCAAGCCAGGAAAATATTTTTGTGGCCTAATCAGATTTTCAAGATTTAAAGTGTAGGATAAGGATGTCATAACATGGATTTGAGTAATTAATAGCATGTGTTAGTGATTTAATTAAGTGATTAAACATAATGGTAGAAATTAGATCAAATAGGATTTGGAGGCAACCTTTAGGGTTTGGGGAGACCATTTAGGATTTCGGTTTCAACCAAGTTTTTTGGGGTTTCAATTGGATTCCAACCATTTAGGGTTTCACTAAGGTTGAAACCCTCTTTGGTTTGACACAATTTGGATGGTTGGATGGAATAGGATTTTGCTTAGGTGGTATGATCTCACACCTTGATTTCATTCACAATTCCTTCTCATGGTTCCTCTTGGTGCCAAGTGTCCAATACTATTTACCAAGTGTGGCTAAAATCTTGCTAAGTGTCCAAATAAAACTACTCTAACCTAATTTGGAGAGTAGTTTTATTTGGACATTTCACAATGTGATTTTGAAATTACTACACTTGAAACTACTATTGAGGTTACTATTCACTCTGGAAAAAGTGAAAATAAACTTTGCACTATAAAATCCTAAACATACACAGTAAAATAACTGTACAATTCATTTATCGAAATTCAACTCTGAAGTGCCTTGAAAACATCAAAATGCGTTTTCGAAAAAGCATTTCTTTCGAAAACTAAAAATGAGATTATTACGCCATAAAATCTTTAATAATCATTTGAGTCTAATGACACATACCATATCGCATTCTGACAATTTTAACTACCTTAAATAAATAAAACCGAGCTTCAAGCACCATAGTGAGTGGTAACACTGACTATGCTAATAGACTAAAACCTATTCGATTGGTCGATTCGTGAAAACTTACGGAGTTTTCACGACGTTTCTAAAGCCTATAGAAATTCTACTATTGAATTTTTAGCAGACTGTTATAGGTGGGTCGGTTTCTCTTGAAAGAGAAACCCTAGTTTCTCACGTTAGGCAAGACTTATCATGATGGAACGAAACACTCTTATTTTCTTTAGAACTTGAGATAAGGTGGTGTCCTTCACTCAAACCCAACCCTCTTTACCCAATGAGATCCTTGTGAACGTGTGTGCTTAGAAGAAGTGAGTGTAGAAGAAGGTTGGTGGTTCTTACCGTGCAACTTTCTTCCGACGTGGGATTCCTTGCTCTTCTTCCCAACCATTCGTGGAGTATGTTTGGGTGGAAGGAAAGTATGAGAATGGTGGCTTGTTCTTCCTAAAGTGGACTTGTTCTTCCAATGGAAGGCCCAAACCACATGGCCTATACTCTAAAAGGACTAGTCAATGATACAATTGTAGCCCCATTAGAACCTTATAAAGAGCAAGAACTTCTCCTTCCCAAGCAATGTGAGATCCCATACACCACCTACCCTTATCCATATCATATGGGGTATCACAATCTACCCCCCTTAAATTACCGAATAGATCACCCAGACCATGCCGTTCCTTTCAAACCTTGATATTATAAAAGCACACCAAGTCGATAAAAGTTCAAGCTTACTCTGTCAAATATAACAATAGCGTTCTCAGTCGTACCATCTTCCTGCCATAACTTAATCCTTAACCCACTTTTCAGCTTCAAACGAAACGAACAAAATAAAATAAACTTAATAAATAAAATAACATAATTTCAATTCCAATAAAATCAAATCAAACAAAACCGAATAAATTCAATTTAAATAAAATAATAATAATAATAATTGGGATTCCTTGGATGTTGTGTTAAGGCTCTTGTGGAAAGATGAGATTTTGGATAGCATAGCCACCCTAAGAATACTGGACGTGTTGTGCCATTGGGGGACTAATACGATTATGATGGAATTGCCTATGAAAATAGACTTGAGAGAACATTACTCATGCTTGTTGGGAGTTGTTGATGGTATGGTCTTTTCGAGCGTGTTTTGAGTTGTATTTGGTATCCTGCTTTAGCGTGATGTTTGACCTTACAAATTTCGAGGACGAAATTTTTTTTAAGGGGGGAAGGATGTAACACCCCGTATTTTAGTGTATTTTTTTTAATTGAAAGATTATTTGTTATTAATTTAAAATTTATTCTCTTGTTTTAAAATTGTTGGATTTTTAGTTGTGTTATTTTTATGATTTTAATTTTGTGAAAATTATTTTTGAAGTGCTTTCTCTAAATTAATTATTTTTATGCGTTTAAATTTCTTCTCAAATTAAATTAACTTGTTGTGGGGTTTAATTATTTATTTTCATTTTAATCATTACGTTTGAACTATTTTATTTTACTTGCTGTTTTAAAATCGTTTCCGTTGGATCTTTTTTGTGACCCAAGATTTGAGAATTGGACCTCATTTCTTTCCCTACATTTTTTCTTTCCTCTTTTCTTTTCCTTTCTTTCTTTTTCTTTTTCTCCCCCTGCTTCCCGCGCGGACGTTTCTCTCTCTCTCTCACGCCGTGCAACCATTCCTCACCCCGCCGCGCCGCCGTCGCACCACCTCCGGCCACCATCTTCTCACCACATCATCCTCGACCTTCTAGCAACCCAATGGACCCAACCCCACCTCCGATCTGTCACCGATGAAGCCCCACCATCAACATTTCCGTTTTGTGTGTTTTTGCACTTCAACTGCCTACAGCACCGCCACCCACGGCCAACCACCACTACCACTAGCCTCACCGACATCTCTAAGCCCTACCCTATCAATCTCGGGTCTTCGTTTGCACCTGTTCAAAAGTAGGTTTTTGCGACCCACGGCCACAGTGCATTTGACACTGTTTTGTTGTTGCGTTGCTGCTTCTAGCACCTTCGTGATCTTTCAAAAATTATATTATAGCATTGTAAGTATTTTTCCCAAAGAATTTTTGAGATTTAAATGTATTTCTGCGCTAATTCTTATTTACTGTGATTTTGTTGGTTGTGCCGGACTGAGTCCGAGCAATAAGGGTGGTCGGTTAGATTGGTGGTTGAGAGAATATTTAGAGGGGAATTTAATTTTCTTTGTCGAGTGCAATTTAATTTTTGGAGGTATTAGTTTATATTTTTTGTTATGGAGTTGTGAATGGGAAGAAGTGTGCTTAGTTTAGTGTTGGTTAAATTGTTAGTAATTGTTTGGGACTGCGAACTGTTGGAATAAGTGTGAGTTATTGGAATTTGAATTGGCATTGGTCTTGATGCTTGTATTGGACAATACTGAGATTGGTATAGAATATTTTGGGTCGAAGTGTGGGCTGTCCAGATTGTTATTTGGTTATTTGAGTTAGATTAAACTTGCTGAATTATGGTCTAGAAATTGGGTCTTAAGTTGTCTAAGACCAATTTTGTATTGTTGGACTTTAATATTTAGTTTATATTATTTTTATGAATAGGTGACGAGACGGATATAGACCGTATTCAAGTCATAGATTATACGTGGCAGGAGTCAGGTAAGCGGGGTTCCTATGCTGGGTTTTATACAAGTTAATAAGACTGAGGTTGATTTTATGAAAACTTGCATAATTTGTGTTGTGTTGGGAACTTGTGAAAACAAAGATCAACCTCGGTCACTTATCTGCATTGTTCATGAAATCTGTGTGAAAAATAAAAAATATATTCTGACATGCATTGTGTAGACATGAGCTAAATTCTGTTATGTGTTTTCTGAAATCTGGAAAAAAGAGCGATATTGAGAATATGAAAAGTTGTGCATTTATTTAGAAAGATGTTCTGGCTTTTGTGTTCAGCGTGTGTAAACTGTCTTATTCTGTTTTGGTACTCTGTATTATTTTGATATAACATCTGAAAACCTTTGGCATGGTGTACTGGTTTTCGTATCTGACTCTGTCTCTGCTTTGCTCTGCTCTGCTCTGTTATACTCTGCTCTGTTTGGGTTGGTACCAACTTCTCTGTCTCTGAGTGCACCCACTTTGGAAACAAAGTGATTTTATTGTGGTCTTTCTTGTGTGCACACTCGGGGCTCCGAGAAGAATAAAGGAAAGATTTCACCTCTATCTCTGCCTGGTTTGACCACTGGGGTTAGCACAACCCTACCACGGGGGTGAAATATGGTCTCTGCTCTGTTTTGATCTGATGATGATACTCAGTTTATGTTATGCCAAAGCACTAAGGGTTTTACTTGTCTTAAAACCATCGCTCTGTTACTTTTGAAAATATGTTCTGTTCTGCATGTTAACTCTGGGAAATATGTTGTTCTGCACGCTCTACTTTGTAAATGCTCATGTTTGCACGCCAGCATATGATTTCTGCTTACTGAGTTGTTGATAACTCACCCCCTACCATTATAATATTTTTCAGATGATGTGGAGAGTCCAAATGAGGATCTGGATTAGATTGCTGAATGTGTTTAAGCTGAGGAGATGTTGTTAGAAGAAGGACTTATGATATTCTTAGTTTTAATGTCTTTGAGTTTTATTTATATCTTGGGTTTCAGTGAGATTTATGAAATTATTGGTTGGGTTGTTATGTCTACCGGGAGATTTCGGACTTCTTAGTTTATTTTAGCTACAGTAATGACTTTGTGGAGTTTTAAATGTGGTTGTTTAGCACTCTTGATATTGAGATTTGCTATTAAAGTTTTGGGTTTTCTTTTTAGTTGTGCTGGAAAATAAGTTCTTAAGAGACATGTAGTAATTCTCCAGGCCAACCGGGTTTGGGGCGTTACACTAAATGACCCTTCATATTTTCCTCTTGTGGACTAGGTTCAATGAACCCATACTTATGATAAGGGGCGTGTAGGTCCTATGGCCAAAACCCTAAGTGTGCTCAATCGTTGTCTTGGACCTTAGGCTTGTGCATGGTTGCCATTTGGTATGTGGTGGGTGTGTGTACTTACCCTAGCTGAAATTCTCTTGCCTTCATCTTCCAAAGATAATTGTAGAAGCCTTTAGGGTGGCGTGTTGTTCTTTCCCACTGCTCCTCTTCACCTTCATCATTATTGCCTTCTTATAGAAATTCCAACACCTAGTGCATGCGTGACAAATGGCAAGGTGATGGTTGGATCTCATAGTTAGGCATGCAAACCCCCTTAGCCGAACCCTAAGAGTCTCCTAGAGGCTTGTGTTTCAGATTTTTTTTATGTATCCCATGAGCCTCTTGACATCCCTCATCATTGCAAATCTCCTAGGTACTCTCACACATAATTGCTTAGTGGTGGGTGGCATGTGACTTTTAGATGGCTGAGGCCTCCTTCTCTCTCTTCCCTTCTTCTAATTTCAAGTCCAGATTCCATGTAACTTAGAGATGAGTTTGTATGTAGGCCATGTGGTGTGTTGATGGGTGAGATGGGAATGTGCCCTAAGTGTGCTGAACCTCTTTGCCTTCCTCCATCACTTTGGCTTCTTGTAAAAGCCATCTAGCATGCTTGCTAAGTGGCAAGACATGTGTCAAACCGAGATGCCCTTTCTAAGGTTCCTAATGACGGAAACTTAGGAAAACTAAAAGCTTTTTCCTCCAAATGGCGCACCTCCCCTCATAGTCCAAACCCTAATTAGGATTTCAAAATCCTAAACCTCCTAGTGATCGAATGTCACTTAGTTCTTTTGGCCCCCATAGTGGGCTTGGATGCCTATCTTTCATTAAGTTTGTTAGGGCCCTTGCTACTTCCTATGTTCTTGTCTCACTAATTCTTGGGCAAAAAATTTATTCGGACTAGGGCCAAAATAATAAAAGTGACAAATGAGGACTGGGTAGAAAATCCGGCCGTCATAATAGTAAAATGTGCAATAGATAAAATCATGAAAATGAGTAATAAGTATATATTTATATATATATATATATAATCTACAAGCACTACAAGAAAACTATTTATTTGTGACTAGTTAATTTCAGCGAAATGACTATTTACAATTAAAATTGATTGCGAAAAATCTTTTAATCACAATGAATTAATTGTAAAAACTTATTTTTCTTATAGTGAAGGTACGCATTATTGATCCATAGATTCATTAGTTATTAGAAGAGTTTAACTCCTCAATGACTTAGACATCGATATCCTCCCTCGAATTTTCAGAGTTCTCCTTTTTAGTTACAGCTTTTGTTTTTTTGGTAAACTGTTACAGGTTGTTAGTATACAGTTTGAGATATTGGTTGTGCCAAGCTAGTCGACCTCACTTCTTGTACGAAAATTCACTGAAAAATTCATCTATGTCGCAATGGATTCGACCACTAATATTGTCGGGGTTGGGCTAGCTGTTGCGAGCCCCCCGTCTTGGACTTATATATATATATATATATGACAACATATGTTGCAATGGTTTGACGACATATATTGTGATCATTTTATCAATTATAAAATAATAATAATATTTTATTTAATTTTTAATTTTTATCTCAATTCAATTTAATTTAATTCAATTCAACTAATCATCTAAATACAATCTTAGAAAAAAAAAAAAAAAAAGTTGGGCAAGGTTTTCTGATTGCCTCACCAGTCTTCGCAGTAAATTTACAGCCTTCATTCACCCATCATGTGGGCTGTGGCCATCCTAAATTACGACAGCTCAGAAAGTACTGTGGCATCTCCCAACCTGTCTATTTATACAATGCGAATTAATAAAATTGAATAAAAATTGATGAGCATCTCCCTCCGTCTGGTGTACCGAAAGAATTAATAAGTCAAAGACAGGTCTGTATATAATTTATGTACAGGCCCCCAAACACAATAAAAAAAAACCTAAAAAGTCACAATTCTGCGCTGTCCTTCTTTACTGCTCTCCTGACATGTTTTATGTAACCTCACCTACGTCTCTGATACAGTCATTATTTTTGGACAGCACAGCACCCCTCCACTAATTCCCATTTAAAGTGTTGAGGGCCCCTCATTGAGTCCCTACATCTCCAGTTTCAAAAGTATAAGTTATAACAACAACAACATCAAATAAAAAAAAACTTAACGCTTTGCCAAAGAAAACCTTCATAAAGATACATAATTATCGAAGGCCAACTGTCCCGAACTCTGGCTCCAAGCACCGAACGCGCGTTGGTGTACGTACGTTAGATCAGATTATCAGTTGACGTACGCTGACTTAGCCGGGACCAACTGACCAAGTGACCAGCTTAATTAACATATATCGATTAAATAAAAAATATTTTTATAAAATATTTTATAAAAATATATATATATATATATAGAGGGAGAGAGGGGTCATAAAAGGAAGTTATGCGGACGGGAAAAAAAGTTATGAAAAAAATAAAAGGTTTCTCTCAGTTTATTTCTAATTTCAAAGAAAAACAGTGGGTCCTTGAAAGATATATAATTAACTTCTTTACCAACTATTCGCCTATTCGATCGGTCGCCTGAACGTTACAATTTTCCCTACTTCAATTCGCATTGATAAAAAGATATATATATATATATATATATATATATAAAATAATTCTATATACAATTGTAAAATACGTAAACGCCACGTAATCGCTTTAAAAAAGAGTGAGATCCACTATTAAAAAATTAATTTATTTCATGTGAATCTCATGTTTTATTCACTTTTTTCAAAGCGATTACATGGTGGTTGTAAAATTTACAATTGTAAATATCTTTTCTCATATATATATATAAGTATTTTTTTTAATAAAGAATCATGCACGTTGATTATTTGAAAAAAATGTATCCATATTTGTTTTTCTTTCCTACGTTAGTTTTCGCTATTTCACGAAAAACTAATTAGCTCGTATATATAATTTTGTGAATTATTAGCTTATTACTGTTTTGTGAATTATCAGTTAAAGTGAAATGATATTTATAGTCGTAAGTGTGCAAGTGCCGTACAGTCGTTTTGAAAAAAATGAATAAATACGTGACTCACATGAAAAGAAATTAATTTTTTAATAGTGAACTCTACTCTTTTTCAAATGACTGTACGGCACTTGTGTATTCCACAACTGTACGTAGCATTACTCTTAGTTAAATGTGATGCCTAAGCTCTCACTATATCCCTCAGCTTGGATCTGCGGAGGAGGTACCGCATGGAGGCGTGCGATTACATATTACCTAAAGCTCATGAGCTGATCAGCTCCTAAATCTCGCTAATGTGTATGTATGTATGTATATATACATGTAATATTATAAACTAGCTAGTCATGTGCTGGAAACGGATATGATTATTATGATATATATGCATCCACAGCCAAAAATAACATACAGTAGTACCACCACATGGAACAGCCAGCATTAATAAGCAATATATAGCTACAGTTCTGTCAGATAAAAGTTCTTAGGGTTCATGTTCTGTTTCTCTAAAATACAGAAAACCAAATTTTATTGTGGCTATGGAAGTAGTAAATAGTGTGAGTAAATGCTCCTGCACACATCAACTACCCACATACTCCTTCACCTGTTAGTATTTACTTCACTCTGTCCACCCTTTATATGCACCACTCTGCTCTCGATCATTCCCATCCCAGATTTTTCTCCTTCCTTCAATCTTCTTTGCAAACATACAGAGATCGATGGAGAAGGTGACAAGCAGCTTAGGTTCTCTTTTCGTATGGACGGTGGTCACTGTACTGCTCTCTCATAATGTGCTGATCCATGCAAAATCAACAGGCATTGAGGATCAGAAAAACTACTACTCAGACCCAAATGCTCCCCCCAGCGGTCTCTCTCTCACTTCCTACACACATTTTTGGCTCTATTGATTACACGTACAAATTAAAGTTAATTTGTCTAGCACAAAACATGTAGTCTCCATGCTTTATTGACGCTGTGTCACGTTCGATAAAGCGACCATATCATATTATACTAATTGTTTTTGCTTTCTCATTATCCACACTAATATTCTGCACTGAATGCATTGATTAAAGGCTCACACCACAGTAGTCCTCCCCACGTAAACCCTCCGTCACATGGTTCAGACGGACCTTCACACGGTAGTCCTCCCCACGGAAACCCGCCTTCACATGGTTCAGGCGGTGGAAGCTACAACCCAACACCATCAACCCCTTCTGGTGGAGACTGCGGAACTCCTCCATCAACACCAGGAAGTGACGGTGGTTCCTACCATTACCCTCCGTCTGCAGGCGGTACCCCCCCAACCCCAGTCATCGTAAGCCCTCCAAGCGGCAGTACTACCCCTACACCCAGAACCCCTACACCTCCCTTCCTCCCTGATCCTAACACACCTTTCACTGGCACATGCAAGTAAGTAATTACTATATATACCTTTTTTAAGAAAAGAAGATGTATGAAAATTAGTAATGAAGTCATGACTAGTTAACATTGATTGCTATATATGGATATGATATTTATCGGTTTGCACGGGCGCAGTTACTGGAGGACACACCCAGGAGTTGTATGGGGTTTGTTGGGCTGGTGGGGAACTTTAGGCAGTGCGTTCGGTGTGCCTAGCGTTCCAGGGTTCGGAGCACATCTAAGCTTGCAGCAAGCTCTTTCCAACACACGCAATGATGGGCTCGGTGCTCTATATCGAGAAGGAACAGCTTCCTTGCTGAACTCCATGGTGAACAACAGGTTCCCTTACACCACAAAGGAAGTACGGCAGAACTTTGTTTCAGCACTCGGCTCCAACAAAGCCGCAGCCGCTCAGGCTCAGCTTTTCAAGCTGGCCAACGAGGGAAGACTCAAGCCCAGAGCCTGAAAGCAATTGCATTGTTCCTCGGGGGCGAATGCGTTCTATCTAAGAATCTAGCCTAGTTGCCAGCTGTGTTGTTTTGGATTTAATTTATGTTTTCCAAGTATCCTGTTATATCTGTGAGGTTACTGCAACAAATAGTATTTTAATGATCTCGATGCGTAGCTTATGTTTTTCTTCTTTATAAATAAATTCATGGTTTAATTAGTTTGAATTTTTTATGCGGAGCATGCATCTACAAAAAAGTGTGAATTGTTGGCCGTGTCGACGACTGTGATGTCCGTACATGGAGGAATTAAAAGTGTGATCAGCTTGAAAAGATGATTTTAAGTAAAGTAACCGGTAGATATCATCTCAATTTTTATTATCCTCTCTTTATTTAATAATGTGACATTAGAAAATTGAAAACATACATTTTTAGCTACATATAAATTAAGCAATGGCATAACATATATACTCGATTGAGAGATCAGATCGTCCAACAATTGCTTGTATCAAACAATTTCTGATAGACAGCGACATGTTGATTCCACGTTATTAATATTGAGGCCGTACAGAGAACAGGAAATACTTAGCGTCGAAAATCTTCATCTTAGGTGTTCAGATATTCACAAAGAAGCATCTCATGTATACACACAATTCAAAAGTGTGGTTGCACCTACTACTTATTAAGTCGACATTTTGATGACCATGGTCATGAGATGTTGACTGCTAGCTAGCTAGGTAATTGACATTAAATATCGAGATTACGATAATATTCCTCTCTTGTGTTTTCCATATTGATGCATGTTTGAATGTTGGGATGTGAGACAATGTTACTGTTAAGGTGTGTGATATGGTGAAGACTCAACAACGAACAGTGACAGGAACACCCACCAGTGAATATCGAGATTCCACGTTTTTCGTTTCACCTAAGCTGAGGAGATGGTGTAAGCTTGGCAATAATTGATCACAAAGTCACTTCCTGAATGTGGGATCAATGGCTTCATTGAAATTTCATAATTATGTTTTATTTGATAACATATTTGATTTTCTACATAAATTTTATACAATGAAATTTAGATACATATGTGGCGTAATATAATACGTTAATATGTATTTTACAAAAATATGACATTACAATATGATGGTTTACATTAAACCATACCGGTATATAAACTTTCTTGTATAAAATTTATATGTATCAAACCATATGAGGAAACCGTGCAACCCCTTTAAGCTTTTATCCATTATTGTTTTGCTGTCATTTGCACCACATGTCCTGCATTCATGAGGGCTAAGCTGCATACCTCTATGGACCCTCTAATATATGTTAGTTTAATTATGAAGGATTTTGGTTGTTTTCTATTAGGCAACAAAAAGATGAAGGGAGGGGACTTGAGTGTCGATTTATAGTTCAAAACTTGAGTCAATTTTCTCTCATCTTCCCACTTGAAACCGAGAGCTTCATAGAGAGTGTTGTCTAGCTTCTTCCTTCTCTTCTTTTTCTCTCTTCCAAACCACTATACTTAGCGTGACACACCAAACTAAACCCTCCACACTTGTTGCAAACCGAGAGATAGGAGCTAGCTAATGAGGCATAGTGGTGAAATTTCTCTTGCTAAAGCTGAGTTCCTCAATCTTTGTAAGTTTTCTCTTAACTTTCCATTTTACTAAGGTTAGAAGGTTACATTGGTGTTGTGTGAAAGTCTTATTTAAAGGAATAATAGCTTGATTAGTGTTCATAGTTGGGTTGAGCTTTTGGTTGCTATCAAATGGTGTTGGCCTTGTTAGTGTTGGTTTTAGATAGATAAGAGTTGGATTTCTTATTCATAATTTGTGTGCCATGTTTAGATCTTTGTTTGGGAGTAGCAATGGATTCTATCATGAGAATATCTATGATCTTGTGAAAGGTTTGAGGATCAAAAAGTTAGAAGCTTATCTAAGCCATGAATGATTCAATTGGGGTTTGTTTTTGTAACGCCCGTTCTTAAGGTGAGACTTTTTATAAAATATTTTTAGAAAAGACGACGGGAATTACTATCTGATTTAAAACTTTTCACTTGCATACCCAGGGTGCAAGACTCCACGTTTATAAATTAAAATATACTTTGACAATAAAAGAGGTTTACAGCGGAAAACATAAATCTTGAAATAAAAAGGCCTCTCGTACATTTAAAATTCGTGTCTAGACTTCCGTGCTCTTCCCCATGGACCATGTCCATCCTGATCATGCAGTTCTTGTGGGAGGAGGGACATGCATAAAAACTAAAATGAGTCGAAGACTCTTAAGCATTACTTCATACAGTTAAAATATAACAATATAGGTTTTCATTCATGCATTCATCATTCATACATACTATTACATGCATGCATACGTGTCATACGTGCGTTCAATTGAAAACGTCTCTGGATGGGATTTTTCTCTTTTAAACATGGGCATCCTTTTCGTAAAACGTTTCTCTCGTCAGTGCCTTCATTTCTTCAAGAATTCATGCATGCTTACATGCATATGTGCGTTCTTTTGAAAACTTCACTGGACGAGATTTTTCCTTTCAAAAGGCTTTTCTTTCTTTAAAACGTGTCCCCCGTTAGTGCCTTCATTTCTTAACGGTTCGTGCATTTGTGCGTTTGTATATGCATGCATACATCCATTCGTTTTTATCACTTTCATAGGCCAGTACACATTGTTACGCCCGGTGTGTTGGGGTTAGCGGTCTTCCTTTGGACCCGAATTTCACCTGTGGCCACGGGTTGGGAATCCCTTTCATAGGGGGCAGCACTAGGTGCACTTCCAGTACTACTTACCCGGCATTGCAATCTGCCCATTCATTGGTACCCTTTTTCATTCATTCATGTGGCCGTTACGTATCTTTATACATTTCATGCTTTCATGTCTTTCTTTGCTTTTCATTCGTTCGTTCATGTCAGCTCGAAAGAGCTGGAGCTTTCATTCAGTTCATTCTTTCCTTTAACAGTCATTTCATGAGAAAACATTTCTTTTCATGGGAAAACTTCGTTTGGGGCGTAAGCCCAAAAATCATCTTTTCATTTTTCAGTTCATTTCAGTCCTATCCTTTCATTAACAGTTCGTTCGTGGAAAACTTCATTTAAGAACATATATGGGCTTAAACGTCAGCTTTCATGGCATCTATAAGCGTCACCTTGAACGTCGTCAATCATGGCATCCACGAGCATCACCTCGTGGCGCACATGAAAGCGTCGGTTCGTAGGATCCATAAAAGCATCCGTTGTCATGCCTTTCATGCATTTTCATCAGTTTATGGATTTTCTTAGAAAATGCATACAATAGATACAACGTATAGTCATCCATTCACATGCGTACAATTAATACTTTGGTTGCGTAAAAAGGGGTTGCCAAGGAGGAGCCGTACATACTTATACCTTTGAACACTTAGCATTTTCTTCCTTAAAGCGTCTTTCGTTTCTTTTCGTAAGCATCTTAAAGGAAAAACATTTCTTGTATCTTGGAAAAACTCTAGAAGAGTATGAACGTAACACTTACCTAGACTCCATGCTATTTGCATGTCATGCAGTCCATTCATGTGTTTGTCAGATGGCAACCTACATGCATACACATACCTTAGCGTCATTTTCTATCTAATGCATAAGCAACTTAAACTAGAAGTAGAACTACATATCACTTAGAACACTCTCCTTCTATCCCGTGCACTTACGTGCCTTTTACTATGTTAAACCCTTCGGGGACCACTTACGGTCACCACATCTTTCAACTCAAAGTCTTGCCTCGAGTGCTCATCCACTAAAGTGAATCCACGATTCACCTTAAGATTAAGACACTAAGACATTCGTCTTACTCTTCTTATTGAACTCATCTCGATGCATGACTCAGACCGACTAAGTCACGCATCCCAATCCTAGACAATACATCCGTCACTATCTTCATGCACCTTAGCCCATACTAATCCTCATTCTCATCTAGACAAGCCACACGGCTCTAAGCCAACTCTGAGGCTTAAGCACCGTATAACTGTGCTAATGACAGATTATCCATTACATATGGTAAATCCGTCCGGCACATGTGTCTAACCAGATTACACATGTACCTTACCCCTTTATCACCTAAGATCAATATATATAACACGTTGATCACCTGCTTGGAGGGACAAAGGCGATACTCCAATACCAACCTTCTCTTAACCCGGCTAGCATGACTCCTCATGCTACCAGTCCCTTTCGACAGTTCATCCCAACACTTAACATGACAAGACTCCATTCACAACTACACCTTATGTCACGTCACATAGCCCGAGATTGCTCCAGAGCTACACTGTGACCTTGTCGTGTTACCCAACATTTTGCTACGTCAACTCCTAACTCATCATGAGTACGATTCCTTACGTACTCCCGACACATCGTGACATCTTGTCACGTTCCCATTACGCCATTCATACCCAATCACTTCACCACATGGCAAGCACGACTGTCAGTAACCACGTCACGAGGTGACGTTGCCCAATCATGCTTCCGCTGCGTACTCTTATACTTATTTCACTTCTTCATCCTTATTCCCAGCCGTAAGTCCAACACGGTGACACTTGTTACCTTAGACTACATGCTTCACCTTAATTACTCTGGGGCACTGTTCCACAGTTTCCGACTCTACTCATCACGTTCCACGCCCATAAATCACACAACCATCCTTATCACTACGACACGCCACACGGTATATCGCTGCATCTCATGGAGTACATCCCATGCGTACTCTCTTCTCACATGCTACGCCACATCATCACTATGGCGTACCCGCCATATAGTACATCACTTCACCACACAGAGTACACTCAACGTGTACTCGTCCCATTCCACATACACGTCATGTCAAAAAATTTCTATTTGTTTCACATTATGCCTTGTTATTCATCTCACGTACATGTTACATTACATTACGTTAGGTCATCTATCCTTTCGCTTCATGTCACGTCATGTCTAGAGTATAAAGTGTGTCTCGAAAGTAATATTTTCACATCAGTCAAGTCAATCTCAAGTTTTAGTTTCATGTCATGTTATTTCACGTTCAGTTCAAATTAATGTTATCAGTTAATTTATATCGTGGTCAAGGAGTATACGATCTGCCTAGTACTTCGGTCAAGGAATATGTGCTGCCTAGTACTACGGTGAAGGAGTATAATCTGTCGTAATATAAAAAGGATACTCATGGTGAAGGTGTAGGAGCTACCTGGGTACTTCCATTTTCTTAATTAGAATGCATAATTTCAGTTACAGGAGCTAACATTTTCAATTCATGTTTTAGTTCATGTCCAGTTCATGTTTTAGTTTAGTTTAGTTCACGCTCAAGTTCAAGTCATGTCAAGTTTCAAGTTCAGTCCATGTTCAGTTTAAGTCATGTTAGTTCATGCCATGTTACATGTCAAGTTTTGTCATGCTTATTTATGATTATGATTATGCGTTCATGCCTATACTGCCATGCATGCATTTGCAAACAATCAGTTTAAGTTGTTTGTTAACTTGCTGAGATTTGTAATAAAATCTTACAGTAGTAGTCCTAACTACCATTCCTCTTGAGATGGTAGATGATGTGTGAGGATCTGGAGAACCCGCGCATGAGATTGGATGACGTCGAATAGAATGTGGAGCACAGTCAAAGAGTTGATGGAGCCTATCCCCCATTTTTCTGGATGTTATTATGGATATCATAGTTGAGCTGCTTGAATAGCTCAGCGAATTAGTACAATAGTTTTTATTTCCACACTGTAGTTATAGAGCGTTGTCTCCAATACTCTTTATGTTACTGACCTATTGGACAAGTACTGTAACCTTTTGGATTCCAGTTATCACGTGAATTTTATGAAGCATATTTATGTTTTGGTATATATTACTTCTGATACATAGTATTGTTCAAAGCAAAAATAATTCGCTGTGAATATTGTATGTTGCTAGATTGCTAGGTGCATTGCATCTTTTTTGGTCATGAACAGGGGTAGGTAAACTTGGGTTCCATGTCCCGACAGTTCAAGTTCTGTCAAATCCCAAGCGAAATTTAGGGGTGTCACATGGAGGACGGGGTGTTAGGGACCTCGGTCAAGTTCATAAACATTATGATCCACGAGCTTGCCTTGCTTTGTGATGACCGAATGCCTCTTACCAACTTGCTTGGCCTTGAATGAATTATGGCAATGGAGGGTTCCTAGGTTAATAGAGGTATGGTGTTTAGTGATGGAATTGATGTTTGAATTGATGATATTGCAAAGGGTGATCTAATTGATGAATTTGTGAATGTAGTGCTGTAACAGCCCGCTAGAAATTCACTGGTGGAATTTTTATTGACTTTAGGAATCTCGTGAAAACTCCATAAGTTTTTACGAATTGACCAATCACACAGGTTTTAGTCTGTCAACATAGTCAGTGTTATCATTCATTATGGTGTTAGAAATATGCGTTTAATTATTTGATAGTTAGAAGTGTCAGAATGTATTTTGGTCTACGCCATTTGACTCAGTTGATTATTTAGGATTTTATGGTGGAATAGTCAATTTTCATAATTTCAGATGAAACTTCTGTTCGAAATTGTGAAATTCTTTTTAGGGATACTTCGGAGTTGAATTTTGGTAAACAATTTTCACTATAGGTTAATATGAATATTTAGAATTTTTCAATACTAAGTTTATTATGCATTTTTTTGGAGTGAATAGTAACCTCGATAAGCGCACCCAGTGCAGTGTTTTCAAAAGCACAGTGTGGAATATCGAAATTAGGTTATAGAAGTTTTATTTGGACACTTGGCAAGATCTTAGCCACAAATAGTGAATAATATTAGATATTTGGCACAAAGAGGAACCGTTAGATAGATTTGTGAAGGAAATCAAGGTGTGAGATCATGCCACCTAAGCAGAACTTTGTTTCATCTGATCAACCAAATTGTGCTATATCAAAGAGGGTTGAAACCTGGCGAAACCCTAAATGGGTTTTTTTCCTTTTTTTTTTTTTTAATTAAAGAATGAGTAGTCACTTGTCCAAGAATGACCCTCAACCAAGGTTATTAATAAGCCCTCACTTGTGGCGGAGGAATACCGTGGTAACAATCAATGTACTCGGGCTTTACAATAATATGAAAGACTAATTAAGCCCCAAGCACCAGACGCCAAAACAAATAACTCAAACAATATAACCAAGCTTATACTTGAACAAAAACAAATTAAACATGCCTATATAATTGATTTAACCAGACAATATTAAAATTCTTATGCAAGTAAGTGCACCGACATGCACGCCGTCCTTCCTAAAATGTATTGCCCATACTAAAGACCTCCACACTTCCTGAGATAAGCCAATCCACATGAATCTGTTTTAAGAATACCTCTTAATAGATGAGTAACTTCCGTCTTCCCTAACCACTCATGAGAGAACCCATTACTGCCCAACCGAGCCAAAAATCTACAGCCTTATTCCTTTCCCGATAGATATGCTTAATGGAAAAATTCATCTCTGCCAACATATTAATAATGTCTTCCCAAAAATCCTCTAAGTACCTAAGATTACATCTTCCTTCCTGAACCCAGTTAACAACCAAAAGTGAGTCCATTTCAATAATTATATTATTAAGCCCCAATCTTTTACAATGCTCAAGCCCTCTTCACAAGGCTATAACTTCCGCAAGATTTTTGCTACCACTTCCAATAGATTCGGAAAATGCAAAAACCATCTTCCCAAACTCATTTCTTAATACTCCTCCGGCACCCAAAATGCCAGGATTATTAATATTACTTCCATTCACATTCAGTTTAAACCAATCTTTCTTCGGCCTCTCCCATCTTACAGCCATTAAGAACTCATTCTTTTTTGAATTAATTGAAAGATTCAAAGACTTCAAGATCTGTACATCCTTTTCCACTAGCCGGGAATCCTTATGAATCTTAATACCCACCCAATTAATCCAATACTTTATCGATCTCCATAGAACCTGAACCTTCTCTTTCCTTCCTTCCATCCGAGTTGTACATCGCCACTTCCATAAATTCCAAGTGATGATGACAGGTATAACTCCAATAAGATTACCTAATTGAGATTACTTCGATGCTCTTCGAAACCAAGCCTCAACAGTTACCCTCCAAGACTGGAACGGGACAAACGGGATACCCAAAGTATTTGAACTAAACTTCCATATAGCCTTAGCAATATTCCCACTATATAATACATGATTAATATCCTCAAAGGCACCTCCTGACAACATTTACATTTCGATACTAAAGGCACACCAAGTCTCCTTATACGATCATCCATAGCAAGGCATGAGTTTAGGGCCTTCCACATAAGCACACAAAATTTCTTTGGTAAAGCTGAATTCCAAATCCAATCCAACAATTGACATTTAGGATTACTAATCCAAACAAAAGACCATGCGGTTTTAGTCGTGAAAGACCCATCCTAATTCTCTAACCAAATAAGCTGATCCTTACCTATCCTCCTACTACTAATTTCATTTACTATCTCCTCCGTTTTCTCAGGTCCTACTAGCTGCTCAAGTTGCTCCATATCCCAATTGTTATTAATCATACAATTCTTCATCTTCAATCCCGGATTTCCCACCATCGGATACTGCTCCATCAAAGGTCTAGAATTAAGCCAACTGTCTCTCCAGAACGACACATTTCCCTCCCTAATCTTCCACTTGGAACGTGAAAGTACAACATGAATCTCTTTTACAATTGCTTTCCAGAACCTGGTGCCTCTGGACGGACTAATCTCCAACGGATGCTGTCCATGCATGTATTTAGCACAAAAAACCTTTTCCATTAAGAATCTGAACACAACAAATTCCAGGCAAATTTAAGGTGCAACAATCTTTGTACATCAACAAAACTTCGCAAACCAACCCCTCCCTCATCCACTGGTTTGCATAATCTTTCCCATTTAATCCATTTCCTCTTGGGACTCCCATTAATTGAGCCCCAAAAGAAAGTGCTAAATAATTTATTAAATTGGAGCAACACTAATTTTGGAACCTGCATCACAGATAACAAGTGAACCGGCATACTCAACAACACATGCTTTAATAATATGACTCTTGCCCCTGTGGAAAGAAAATTCAACTTCCAACCTTCAATCTTCTTCCGAATCTTTTGAATAGCATCCTGAAAATGAATTAACTTCAATCTGCCAGAAACAACTGGCACCCTTAAGTACCTGACCGGGAACACCCCTTCCGAAAACTGTGTAGTCAATAAGAGATGTCGACGTCTAGCATAATTAATTCTTTTAGAGAAAAAAATAGATGATGTGGCGATATTTACCTGTTACCGACCACTCAGCATAAATATGAAGAACTTCAACAATCTTTGAAACTGAAGACTTCCCTCCATTTGCGAAGATCACCATGTCATCAACATATAAAAGATGAGAAATAACAGGACCATGTCTAGGATGAGAGAAACATTTAATTCTACCCACCTCAAATTTCCTTTTCAACAGCCGAGAGAGAACTTCTTCTACTAAAATGAACAAATAAGGAGATAGAGGGTCCCCTTGATGGAGACCCCGTCCACCCTTGAAAAAACCTTTTGTAGCGCCATTCATTACCACAAAATACCAAGGCGTAGTAACACATTGAACTAACAGATGACAAACCTTCGAAGAAAACCCAAAAGCTTTCAAAACATGAAATAAAAAAACCCTTGTCAATCGTGTCATAAGCTTCTACAAAATCAATTCTCATCATAATATTTCCTCCTCAAGCCGGCTTATTAATATCATGAATAAGCTCTTGAGTAAGACTAATATTTTCAAAAATACTTCTACTCGGCAAAAAAGCTCCTTGTTCAATGGAAATAATCCTACTGAAGACTGAAGTAAATCTGTTCACTAAAATTTTAGAGCAAATTTTATAGACCACTGAACAGAGACTTATGGGCCTAAAATTCCCAAACGACGTAGGATTCTGAACTTTTGGACAATTAATGAGGCAGAGTAAAACCTTGGTAATGCAACCCCGCCAAAAAAATCACTAATAGCTTCCATTAAATCTTGGTACACCAAGGACCAACAATGCTGAAAAAAACCCAAGCCAAATCCATCCGGCCCGGATTACTATCCACAGGAATAGAAAAGAGTGCATCTTTCACCCAAACGATGGATTACTACCAAAAAATTGATTTTCCTCCTCTGAAACCTCCTCCGAAATTAACCCAACCAATTCTAGCAATGAACTTGGTTGACTTAGTTTTTAGGAAATCCTCAAAATAAACACACGCAGCCTCATGAATATCTTCTAGCGAGGTAAGCACTCTGCCGTCAGAGAGCTTCATTTCCATCACCACATTATGTTTATGATTCTGTAGAGCTTTAAAGAAAGCAGTCGAAACCTCACCATGGGATACCCACTTTTGTTCGACTTGTTGAGCAATACGAGACTCTTCCCTCTTTAACCAGACATCAAGCTCAACCTTGTTAGCTAAAATGTCTGCTTCAACATCCTCTGAGTAGCATTCTTGTAGACTAAATTCGCCTTCCTCCACTTTTGCTACTAATTCTTGAATATGCTTTCCTGTCCAGCTAAACACCTCCTAGTTCCAAGTTTTCAGAACCAGTTTTAACCTCTTCAATTTTGCGGCAAGCTTCCACAAACCAGTACCATTAACCTCCACCTGCCAAGAACTAGAAACACATCTCCAAAAATCTTCATGATTTGTCCACATATAGTGAAATTTAAATGAGGCGTGACCATACCTAGCAGATGAAACTGAAAGACCTAAAACCATAGGGGAGTGATCTGAAGTCATCCTAGGAAGATACTGAATTCTACCCAACGGATAAAGATCCTTAAACTTGGATTACATAAAGCTCTATCCAGTCTAGCCCATGAACGTGCCATTCCTGATTGTCCGTTGCACCAAGAAAAACCATTACCTGAGAAAGGCAACTCAACAAATCTGCCATCATCAATAAATGAACAAAAATCCTCCATTGCAATAAGCATCCTTGGATTTCCCCCTCTTCTCTCACCATCGTTACGTAAGACATTAAAATCTCCAATAATGACATGAGGCCCACAAAGACCTCCGATCTAAAAACTGGCACTTTGCATAAACCGCTGAGATCATTAAACTTGAATTAATGAGCAAAGTAAGATGCTGATCCGAAACACCCATAACATCCACCTTCAAACCAGACTTCCAAAAACACCAAATCTTTCCTGCTTGACTAGCATTTGATAGGCACTCATCAAACTCTAGAGACGTCTTCCAATAACCCAAATGAGTATCATCCCTGAATGGTTCCGCAATAAACAGAATAATGGGGTGCTGCTCTCGTAACAGCCCCCTCAAACGTTTTCTCGAGGTGCCAAGATTTCGGATATTCCAAAACAACAATTTATTAATCATTTATTCTGCTGAGAGGGCTTGTTAGGAACCCTATAGGAACTACGTAACATACGTTTACTTGGTGACTTTTTTACTACTAATTTAGAATCAGAAGATTCATCTTTTTGTTTACCAGGGTGAGGAATATTACCTTCATCATCAGATTTGGACTCCATAGCAGTTGTCTGTTTGAACCCCACCATTTGCAAGTCTGGCGGGTCTAATTGCACAACACCTTCCGCTACTAGTATAGTCCCGCTGGGTTCCTCAATTTTGGGTTCTAACAACACAACACCTTCAGCAAATGGTACTTGATATGTTGTTGATAAAGATACCAACTCCTCAACTGGTATAGTCCCGCTGGCCTCTCTGCAAATCCACGAGTCTTTCCTCTGCACTGGAGCCTCCATATCTTCGATATCTCCCTTAGTCTCCAACGTCGACTTCCTTACATCCTTGCCTCCATCCAAAATAGGCTCCTCTGTCTCCATGTCTTCCAATACCAAAACAGGGGCTCTGTAGTTTTCACCGACTGATCTTTATTAACCTTCGCATCCTCTTCTTTATCCTTTGGCACCCAGATTCAACTAGACTTAATAACCTTCAAACTCTTACTCTCTTTTCCTTCTTTCATGTTTGCCTTACAAGTCTTTGAATTATGCCCTTGCACCTTGCAAAAAGAACAAAATGCAGGCAACGTTTCATAATCAACTTCTTGGAAGATGCTAGTTGGGTGCCTCGGCGTCCCAATCCAAATGGAGTGAATCGGCTCCTAGTCTATATTCATCAGAATGCACACCCGTGCACCATCTGTGCGAGTTGCACAGCGTGTCGCATTATCTCTCCTAAAGATGACTCCAATCGGTGCAACAATATTCGGTAAGAACGAGTCTTGATAAAGATTCGGAGGTAGCCAGGGTAACATGATCCAAACTGGAACCAACACCGGTTCCTCATCTTCTGTAAAATTTGTTGACCATTGAAAGGTCCTATAAGCAACCCCTTCAATATCGCAGCATTCATGGGACAAGGACTTCAAGAAATCATGTTCATTTGAAAATCTCACAAATACATTCCGAGCCTTCCGCATCGCTGAAATTACTGGCTGTTTCGAAAGCCCCATTTGCTATGAATAAATCCTCTAATGCGATCCAAAGATTGTCTTTGCCTTAAGAATTTTAACACCATAGAGAACCGAAAAGGGACTGCTTAACGGTCCAACTCCTCCTTTGTAAATTGTATGAAAAACTCACATTCAACACATTTAGGTGGCCTGAAAGGAATCGATACCTCAGGGAGAGCCTGAGGAACTTGGAAAACCAGTTCAGCAAAAGTTCTTGGCCTTGCATGCGACATTGGCTGGGGGGGGGGGCTGTTGCCCCCAACACCATCCATGCATGTAAAAACTAACGAGCCCTTGGATCGAAGCTATCCAAATATCAAGACGCTATCTTGGATAAACAGGCATTTTTCTTGGCTATCTTGGATAACGAGCTTTTTAACACCAGAAAACTCCTCCCTCCACAAGTTATTAGCCAATGCTCGATCTAACCCCAAAATGGTTGGAATCCAATTGAAACCCCAAAAACTTGATTGAAATCAAAACCCTATACGGTTTCCCAAACCCTAAAGTTGGCCTCCAAACCCTTTTCAATCTGATTTTTAGCATTGTGTTTAATCACTTGATTAAATCACTTCCACATTCTATTAATTAAACCTTGCAAATTGGATTTGGACTTGATAGCATCTCAAACCCCAACCAAACCCCCTTTTAAACCCCAAATTGAAATCCACTTGGTTGAGGCCCACCAAGGCCCACGAATTTGGCCACCTTGGCAAAGTTTCTTGAAGACGTTTCCTCCCCCACATGGCAGACCATCCACTGCCATTGACTGTACCCAATAGTGCCTTGATGTGAAGAAGCAATCCACCCCATCAACCTCCATATCTCACAGTTGCTGTAGGCAGTCCTTGCCTGTAACGCCCCAAACCTGGTTGGCCTGGAGAATTACTACCTGTCACTTAAGAACATGTTTTCCAACACAACTAAAATAAAACTCCAAAACTTTATTAGCAAAACTCAATCTCAAGTACTCTAAATAACCACATTGAAACTCTACAAAGTTATTACTGCAGCAAAATAAACTAAGGAGTCCAAAATCTCCCGGTAGTCATAACAGACCAAACTAATAACTTCAAAAGTCTTACTAAACCCAAGCCCAAGATATAATTAAATCTAAAAGACATAAGACATCGGAATTCCTTCTTCTAACATCCTCTCTCGGCTTAATCATGCTCACCAATCTAATCGAGGTCCTCAGTTGGACTCTCCACATCATTTGAAAAATATTATGAAGATAGGGGGTGAGTTATCAACAACTCAGTAAGCATAAATCATATGCTAGCGTGTAAACATGAGCATTTACAAAGTAGAGCATGCAGAACAAAATATTTTCAGAGTTATCATGCAGAACAGAACATATTTTTAAAAGTAACAGAGCGATGGTTTTAAGACAAGTAAAACCCATAGTGCTTTGGCATAACATAAACTGAGTATCATCATCAGATCAAAACAGAGCATCAAACAGAGCAGAAACCATGTTTCAGCCCCGTGGTAGGGTTGTGCTAACCCCGGTGGCCAAACCAGGCAGAGACAGAGGTGAAATCTTTCCTTTATTCTTCTCGGAGCCCCGAGTGTGCACACAGGAAAGACCACAATAAAACCACTTTGTTTCCAAAGTGGGTGCACTCAGAGACAGAGAAGTTAGTACCAACCCAAACAGAGCAGAGCATAACAGAGCAGAGTAGAGCAAAACAGAGACAGAGTCAGATACGAAAACCAGTACACCTTGCCAAAGGTTTTCAGATGCTATATCAAAATAATACAGAGTACCAAAACAGAATCAGACAGTTTACACACGCTGAACACAAAAGCCAGAACATCTTTCTAAATAAATGCACAACTTTTCATATTCTCAATATCGCTCTTTTTCCAGATTTCAGAAACCACATGACAGAATTTAGCTCATGTCTACACAATGCATGTCAGAACATATTTTTCTCTTTTTTGTACAGATTTCATGAGTATGCAAATAAAGGACCGAGGTTGGTTTTGTTTTTCCCAAGTTCTCATTTCACCACAAAAATATGCAAAGTTTTCAGAAAATCAAGCTCAGTCTCAAATAATTCGTGTAAGGCCTAGCATAGGAACCCCGTTTACCTTACTCCTGCAGCACATTATCTATAACTTGAATACGGTCTCTATCCGTCTCGTCACCTATTCATAAAATAAAATAAACTAAATATTAAAATCCAACAATACAAAATTGGTCTTAGACAACTTAAGACCCAATTTCTAGACCATAATTCAGTAAGTTTAATCCAACTCAAACAACCAAATAACAATCTGGACAGCCCACACTTCGACCCAAAATATTCTATACCAATCTCAGTATTGTCCAATACAAGCATCAAAACCAATGTCAACTCCGATTATCACTAACTCACACTTATTTCAGCAGCTCATACTCCCAAGCAATCGTCAACAATTTAACCAGGACGACACCACACACTACTCTCTCTCTGTTCACAACTCCACATTTCCAAAACATCAAACCAATAATCCAAAAATATATCATCACTTCCTAAAAATCATCAATATTCACCATGACCAACGTCAAACTCAAAACACCAATATTTAAACCCGAAATAGCCAAAAAATTTCATAGCATAAACCAATTTCACACAAACAACTCCATCATCCAATCTAACCGATCCCCTTACTCCTCGGATTCAGTCCGGCACAACCAATAAATTAACAGTAAATATGAATTAGTGCAGAAATATATTTAAATCTCAAAAGTTCTTTGGGAAAAATACTTACAATGCTATAATATAATTTTTGAAAGATCACGGAGGTGCTAGAAGCGGCAACGCAGCAACAAAACAGTGCCAAATGCACTGTGGCCGTGGGTCTCAAATACCCACTTTTGAACGGGTGCAAACGAAGACCCGAGATTGATAGAGTAGGGCTTAGGGATGTCGGTGAAGCTAATGGTGGTGGTGGTTGGCCGCGGGTGGCGGCGCAAGGGGTGGTTTAAGGCCAAAAAAATACCCAAAACGGAAATGGGGTTGGTTGTGCTTCACCGGTGACGGATCGGAGGTGGGGTTGGGTCCAATGGGTTGCCAACAGGTCGAGGATGATGTGGTGAAGAAATGGCGGCAAATCGTGGTGCGACGGCTGCGCACGAGCACAAGGGGTGCCGCGGCTTTGTGGTTCGCGTGGAGGCTAACGACGGCGCAAGGGAGTCTGAGATCGAAGGGGGAGCGGCTGGGCTGGGCGGTGCAGGTCACGGCGGTGCGGTGGCGGTGGGCTGGACGGACGAAAAAAATGCACGGGGGAGAGGGAAGGGGAGCAGTTCGCGCGGGAGAGAGGGCCGAAGGAGAAATAAGGAAGAAAAGAAAAGAAAGAGAAAAGAAAAGGAGGAAAGAAAAACAGAGGGAAAAAAATGAGATCCAATCCTCATAACTTGGGTCACAAAAATGCTCCAGTGGAAACGATTTCAAAACCCCAAGTTAAATAAAATAAACTAAAATAATTAAATCCAACAATAATTAATTTAGAATAAAGAGATTTTAAACGCATAACAATAATTAATAATAAGAAATCACTTCAAAATAATTTTCACAAAATTAAAAAAATCATAAAAATAACCCAAATAAAATTTAATAATTATAAAACAAGAGAATAAATTTTCAAATAAATAAAAATAATCATTCAATAAAAATACACTAAAATACGGGGTGTTACATTGCCCCTCACTATTCTCCACTTTATGTCACATAGCCACCTCCAATCAAGGGTCATTCAAGCCCATAACTTCCCCCTCCAGAAGTCTAAAGTCGTGCAAGACACATTACACTCCCTTTCATCACTTCTTCACCCCGTTCTTAGAGAGAAACTCAAAAGAGCTCTCTCAGGTAGATTTCTGGATCTTTTTGCATAGAGATTTTAGACCATTTGTAAGTATTTTCTCATGATGACTCCTTCATAAAAGTTGTTTGTCTTTGAGTTTAGTTTCCATGGATATCTTATTAGTCTCATGCCATGCTCATTTGATCGGTAAAATGTATTTTTAACCATGGAAAGATTATTCTAGGGGTGAAACTGGAGAGTATGTTATGTTTTGAAATTTTTGACCAAGCTAATGGACATATCTTGGTCCGAAAAATTTGTGGAGTGTTGTTAGAATGTGTTTATGAATGTTCATTGAGGTTTTGTTGCATGAATAAAGCTTTTGATGATAGATTTCCTTAGATCTAGAAACTTGAAAACTGGAAAAGGAAAAACAGTTTTTGTGTTGTGAAAGTTTGAATATTTTGTGGTTTAATCTTTCTCCAAAGGCATTGATATTTTTATGTGATGATTCTAAGCCTCTTATATACATGTTAGGATGTTATTTTGAAGATATTTAGTATTATTTTTAAAGATATGATTTTTCTATGCAAGAGGATTTCAGTTAGGCCTAATATTTGATATTTTTGGGTTAGATCCATGTTTTATTGAGTTTTAGCCATGTAATTTTAAGTTTGATGGTTGGATATTCTTTCGGACACATTTTTAAACCATGTGATGTTTTAATTTGAAGATCACATGTCTTTAAGCCATGGATCAAGAGATTGGTCAAAGTTAGTTGAGAGAAAAGTTTCTGTTTTGGACTAAGTGTTTAGGATGATATTATGAATATGTTAGAAGTAAGATTTAATTTTTTTGAAACTCATGGAGATATTTTTAGTGAGGTCAAAACTTGTGATTTAAGGGTTTAGTTTTTGTTAAAAAGTTTGGGCCTTTTTACAAAAAGTTTGGTGTTGATGATTAGTTTTTTTCTTAATGGATATTTCAAGTGTGTTTTTAAACTTAGGATAGGAAGATATTTGTTACAAATTTTAGTTTAATCATGGGTTTTGAAGATGGAAGAAATTGCAACAAAAATCAAGGAAAAACTCCTATGGATGTTTCGGCCATAGTGAGTTTTTTATAGTTGTGAATGGTTTCTAATTCTTTTGAGTTGATATTTGAGTTTAGGACAAAATTTCTATGAGGAATGTAAATTTTGGTAATTTTTGGAGGTAGGATAAAATCCTTAAGTTAGAGTTGAAATGGTCATTTTTCCACATGTAGAGGGTAAAATGGTAATTTTATTCTAAGTTGTCTCTTTTCACATTTCTAATTGTTAGTAATTAAATTTCTAACGTTTAGAATACCCTCTTACAGTTGCTTGTGTTTCGCGTTTTATTCTCGTAGAACTCGACTATAGAGGTAAGTTAGCTCTTAACTTATTATTAGTTTACTGTGTATGTGTGATGGGTAAGGGAACTACAATTTATGCTAGTATGTTGTTATATATGCCATGCGATGCGATGTGATGCCATGTCATCACATGTTTATCTATTGCATGAATTATTCTGTCATGAAATACTTATCTGTTACATAATATAATCTGTTTCACATTACTATCTGTTGCAAGTATGTCACATTACGTATGCCATCTATTACATGTATGTCATGTCACGTAATATTCACTATCACATGTTACGAAATATTGTCTGTTCTATATATTGCCATGTTACAAAATATTGTCTGTTACATGTATGCCATGTTATGAAATATTGTCTGTTACATTTATATATCAAAGTATGTCATGTCTGTCATCTTACGTTCATGTCATGTTGCGCTACGTCAGAACTTCTATCTTTTCATATTCATGTTATCCCGTCTCGTATACAGTTTGTGTATCTCGAGAACAGTCTTGTTAAGTTATTCATGTCAATTACGATCCTAAGCGTTAGAATGGGGTAATATCCTATTGGAACTCTTTTGTTCACGCTGGAGTGTCTAAATAGGTGTGAAATTCCCTAGGTTGACGAAGTACAATCAACAGGTTGTGAATGGGGCCTAACTAGCTGGTCACCAAAGCGCACCAAGCAATAACACCGATGGAGCCACACTTTATTTTACGTGTGTCCATAGCAAGTGTGGCACAAATAATTCATGGGGCCACAACAACTGCGAAGTATGAATTATGGAGCCACAATAACTGTGGAGCATACACTACGTGAGACACAGCGATTGTGACACGTAGAATACGTGGGGCCACAACAACTGTGGAGTACGTATTAACGCACTCACAGCTGGTATAGACACTCGTGTAGCATCCGTATGGTCACTTTATTAATTAAGTCTATTGAATAAGATTCCAACTTCATGTATTTCACGTTCAAGTCATGTTTCACGTTATGTTATGTTCAAGTTTACGTTTATGTCAAGTTTCAAGTTCATGTCAATCATGGTAACCCCATGAGATAAGAATACACTATCATGGTAATCTCATGAGATAAGAATACGCAATCATGGTAACCTCATGAGAAAATAGTACGCAATCATGGTAACCCTATGAGATAAGACTACTCTATCATGGTGACCCCATAATATGTTTCAAGTTCAAGTTCACGTTTATGTCATGTTATGTTCAGGTTCATATTATGTTCAAGTTCACGTTCATGTTATGTATGTTCACGTTCATGCTATGTTGCTAGTCCATGTTATGTTTTAAGTTCACGTACATGTCATGTCATGTCACGTCAAGCTAAGTTTCAGTTCAGTTCAAGTTATGTCATTTATGCCATGCTATATGTTAGGTTATGTTATGCTTGCTTATGACTTTGACTATGCATTCATACTTTTATTGCCATGCATACATCATTAACCTGTGTGGAAGTTTCCTGTTAACTTGCTAAGATTTGTAATCAAATCTCACCGTGGTAGTCCCAACTACCATTCCCCCCGAATGGTAGGCAATGTGTCAGGATCAGAGAAGGGAGCAGACACTGGCAGACTGGAGGAGGTTGACTAGACGCCGTAGACGTAACACGGAGCTTGCAACCTCCATAGTTAGGTCTTTGGATAGTATTCTGGCATCGTTAGTCGACTTACGCGAGTTACTCAACGAACTAGCTCAATAGTGTATTTTGGCAATATAATTATGGAGCCTGGTCTCCATTGTTTTGAGATTACAGTCTTATGAGACCCGTGCTGTAATCGTGGATGTTTATTTGGTAAGTATGCATAGATTATGCTTAACTATTTGAGATATTATAAGTTTGGTGCATAGTATTGCTCAAAGAAAAATTATCCACTGCGAATATTGCATAATGCTAGATGCATGTTAAGAACATTGCATCTTATATGTCATGAACATGGGCAGGTAATCTTGTGTTGCATGTTCCAACATTTCGGATGTCCGTCTGATCCCAAGCGGAATCTGGGAGCGTCACTAGTGCAATGATGGACGATTTGATGCTCTTCCTTTGGTGTTGGCGCCACTTAGGGTGTTTTAGGGTTTGGGGTTGCAAGGGAGGCTGGGGTTGGCGTGTAGGATGAGATGCTAGGGTTTGGAAAGTGTAGATGAGTGAAGCTAGGATTCCTAAATTGTAGGAGAAAATTTAGGGATGATGGAATTCGGCTATGGCAAGAACATGAAGGTCTTTTGTGTGATTGAGTGATTTTAGGGTTGTTCATAGAATTTAGGGTTTGGATATAAAAGGCGAGATTAGGATTCCTAAAATGTAGGAATTTCCTTGTGGGACTCAGGGTTTTTGGCTAGGGTTAATTGGATGAAGGGAGGCTCTCTTTAGGAAAGTGGAAATTATTGTAGATATGCAATTAGAAAGATGGAGGCTTAATTTGTGTTTATGAGGTAAAGAAATGCAAGAAAATATATGAACAAACTAGAAAATATATGAATAAACAATGGATAATTTTGATATTGAATGGAAAATAATGATAAGATGGATAGATGCAACACCTATTCACGAATTCCAAGGTGATGATCCTCTCCTTAGGATTCACGAATTGCACCCTAGTAGCACAAGTGCAAAGCACCAAAAATTATGTCAGGAACAATCAAACCATCCACAAAGGAAATTGTCAAAAGATGTAAATGAAATGTCTAAGGGTTCTTTTAAAAGCAATAACATAAGTGGGAAACCCAAAAAGGCCCCATTGTAAATTGAGTCTTGGATAGGCCCATGATGGCCTGTGGCAAATGTTGGCTCTTGGTGGCCTAGGCTAGCCCATGGCTGGCATGGCTACTGGTGTGGGGTTAGCATGGTCCAGGCATGGGCCTGGGTGCTAGGTTGTGTAGCTCTTGCTGCTGGTGCTACTGCTGCTGTTGGGTGTGCGCGCGCTGGACTGCGCACTGGCCTGGATAGCCACTAACCTCGTTGGCTGCCCAGGCAGGCTTGCTGTGTGTGCCATGGTAGGGGCCCTGCCATGCCTATGGGGCTGTCCTGGGCATGTCATGGCAGGGGCCATGGCATGCCTCTAGGGCTACTGTGGGGCTGTCAGGGCTTGTCAGCGATAGTGTCAAGGGGTTGTCAAGGCTTGTCAGCGACAGTGTCATGGCATGGGCAGCTTGGCCGTGGGCCACCTTTCTTGGGGTTTTGACATTCCCCCTCCCTTCAGGCACATCCTTGCCCTCAAGGATCAAATATAGAAATCTCAACCCTTGTCATCATAATCCTCCCAAGAAGCCTCTTCCCTTGGCACTCCTTGCCATTGAAGCAACACTTGCCACACCTTCCTCCTATTCCTCTCCCTTTTTACCACCCTATACTCAAGTGCTTCTTTTGGTTGCAAAATCATTCTTCCTTCTTCATCAAAGCTAGGAAACTCCTCTACAATGAGCCTAGGGTACCCAATCCTCTTCTTCAACATGGATACATGAAAAATCAGGCGGAGTTTTGATGTTGGAGGAAGTTCCAACCTATAAGCCACTTCTCCCAATTTCTCTAACACCTTGAAAGGCCCATAGTACCTTTTGGATAGCTTCAAACTAAGCTTCTTCCTCAAGGCCTTTTGCCCATAAGGTTGTAGCTTCAAGTACACATAATCCTCCACTTCGAAGGCAATTACATGCCTCCCTTGGTCATAGTATTTTTTCATTCTCTCTTGAGCTCCCTCTTCACTTTCACTAAGATCTCATCTCTAGTGATCAACTCCCTTTCTACTTCATCATTCTTGGCCATCCCTCTCTCATAATTCACCAAGATTGGTGGTGGTCTTCCATACACAACCTTACAAGGACTCCTTTGGATGGAAGAGTGAAATGATGTATTGTACCAATTCTCGGCCCAAGTTTAATAATCACTCCAACTTCTTTGTTCTTCATGACCAAAACACCTTAGATATTACTCAAGTGTCCTATTCACCACCTCCGTTTGCCCATCAGTTTGAGGATGGTATGAGGAACTTGCCTTCAATTTGCTTCCTTGTAACTCAAAAAGTTCCTTCCAAAAGCTGCTGATAAACACCCTATCTCTATCTGTCACAATACTCTTGGGAAACCCATGACGCTTCACAACACTATCAACGAATGCCTTGGTCACACTCTTGGCCGTGTAAGGATGCTTAAGAGGAATGAAGTGAGCATGCTTGCTACGTCGATCCACCACCACCAAAATCACCTTATAGCCACTACTAGTAGGTAACCCCTCCACAAAGTCTATTGTCAAGTCCTCCCATATCAAGTTTGGAATTGGCAATAGTTGTAAGAGCCCGGATGGATGCCTGTGTCATACTTGGCCTTTTGACAAACACCACACTCGGACACTAACTTCTTCACCGCTTTCTTAAGCCCTTCCGAATAAAAGAAGTGCTTCACTCTTATGTAGGTTCTCAACCACCCCAAGTGTCCTCCTTCCTTACTATTGTGAAAATGGTCAATAATTTCCTTCCTCGAATTTGGGACATTAGGCACATACACAGTCTTTTTAATAAATAAGACCATCCCTCACCTTGAAGCCAATTACCCATTCTCTTTGTGCTTCCAAGAGTTCAACAATTTCAAAGGCTCTTGCATCAACTTTGGTAGCTTCCCGGATCTTGTCCCATATTCACCATTCGGCCCCACTCAAAGCCATCATAAAGGACTCATCCTCCTCATGCACAATCCACAAAAGCGAACTCCTTTCTTTTCTACTCAAAGCATCGGCAACCTTGTTCTCTTTACCCGGTTGGTACACAATCTCATACTCAAACCGAAGTAGCTTGACAAGAAACTTTTGTTGCTTGGAACTGACTATCTTTTGTTGTAGGAGGTGTCTCAAGTTGTTGGTAGGTCACAATAGTAAATTTGCGGCCTAAAAGATAAGGCCGCCACATCTTCACCGCATGCACCACTGCCAACATCTCTCTTGCATAAGTGCTCCATTCCTTCTTCATTGGCCCAAGTGCCTTGGAAATAAAGGCCTAGGTCTCTTCTCTTGCACTAAAACAGCACCTATCCCCTCCCCACTTGCATCCATATAAACTTCAAATGGCTACTCAAAATTGGGCAATGCTAGCACGGGAGTCATGGTCATAGGCCTTTTTAAATTTTTAAAAACTTTCCTCTCCTCTTGTGTCCACTCAAAAGTGTTATTCTTTAACAAAAAAGTGAGTGTCATGGCAATAAGCCCATAATTATTCACAAATCGTCTATAGTAACCAGTCAACCCCAAAAAACCTCTCAAGGCCAAAACATCCTTGGGCAATGGCCAATCCACCATGGCCTCAATCTTCCTTTGATCCACCTTTACCCTCTCTCCCGAGATGAAGTGACCACGATACTCAAGTTCCTTTTCCATAAAGTGGTGCTCCTTCAAAATCTTCATCACAATGCTCAAATGCTCCTTGTGTTCTTTAATGGTCTTGGAGTAAACCAAGATATCATCAAAGAAAACCAATACGAACCTCCTCAAAAGTGGCTTGAAAATAGTATTCATGGCATTTTGGAAAGTGGAGGAGGCATTGCACAACCCAAATGGCATCACTAGGTACTCAAAGTGCCCAAAATGAGTCCTAAATGTGATTTTGTGAACATCTTCTCCCCTCAATCAAATTTGATGATAACCAGATCTTAGATCAAGCTTGGAGAAGACTCTTGCCCCATGCAACTCATCTAGCATCTCATCAACCGTGGGTATAGGAAATCTATTCTTTACCGTGGCTTCATTCAAAGCCCTATAGTCTGTACAAAACCTCCAAGACCATCCTTCTTCCTCACTAGCAACACCGAAGAAGAAAACGGGCTAGTGTTTGGTCTTATCAACCCACTCCTCAACATTTCATCCACTTGTCTTTCAATCTCACCCTTTTGAAAGTGAGCATACCGGTAAGGGGGATCTTCTCATCCACTATAACAATGTGATGGTCGAAGGGTCTAGAAGGTGGCAAGGTAGTGGGCACCTCTAGAACCCCTCTATGGTCCTCCAAGACCTCTCTAACCTCCTTGGCCAGCAATAACAATTCATCTTGGTGGCCCTCATCTTCCTTCTTTCCCAATCCACTAGGTCTTCATTAGCCACTACGTTGGCAAACTAATGTGCCCCACCTTTGCACAACTTCTCAAACATTATGGCCTCACAAGACTTGACTTATTTTGATGCCAAAGTTGTCCACACTCTCTTCTTAGACCCGAGCTTGAATTCCATGGTCATATTGTGGTAATCGTGTATCACCCTTCCAAGGCCTTTGAGCCATGCATTGTCCAAGACCACATCAAGCCCAACTAATGATAGAACATAAAGATCGGCCACTATTCTCACCTCTTGTACATTCATCTTCACTTCCTTTACTAGCCCCTCACACCTCAATTTGTCCCCATTCACAACCTTCACCTCAAATGGCTCTATAGCTATAGGTTTCAACCCAACCTTGGTGACAATGTTGGAGTTGATAAAGTTATGTGTAGAACCACTATCTACCAACAATGTGACTTCAAATTTCCCAATCCATGCCATCACCCTCATGGAAGTTGGCTCTTGGATCCCCGACATGGCATTAAGGGACAACTTAGCCTCCTCTTGGCTAGATGATTCAGCAAGGCAACCATCATCATCTTCACTATTCCCATCATCAATCAACACATATGCTTGCCTGGATCTACATTTGTGTTCCCTACTCCATTTCTCCCCACACTTGAAACATAGGCCTTTTTTTATTCTCTCTTGAGAGCTTCTTCACTTGGGCTTGGATTCAGAAGAACCCCCCATGTCCTCCTTGCCTTTCTGAGGAACTTTGGTTTGCAAGGTTTTAGTGAACTTGTGTAACAACTCACTCCTTTCTCTCTTGATTGATCACAAGTCTCGTCTATGCATTTTAAATATTGAAGCTGTGTTTTTAAATATAGCGGTTGATTTTTAAAGCAAGCCCAGTGTTTTAAAGCTTTCGAATATTTTAAATGCCCTGGAAATATGTATATAGGGTATTTCTAGTGTTCTTGAACCAAACCTGATTTTAAGTAAGACAATTATAATATTTTTGAAAAGCTCCAAAAATATTATAATTGTAGAAAATCTTTTTATCAACATGATTTTAGTTCTTTAAAATATTATGGTACTTAAATTATGTTGAAAACTCTAATTAATTAGATGGTTTTATTCTCTTAAAGATATTAAGCAAAACTTCATCATTTATTTAATGATGAAAGAATATTATTTTATGAACTAAAGTTGAGTTTAAGTTTATGATATAATATTCTATCTTAATTCCTCTCAGTGTTTTCAGTTAAATTAGTGTTACGCATTTTCAAATTAGTATTTAAAGCCCACTTTTAGATCGTTTTGAAGATCCTAAGATAAATGGGTCGAGATTAAAACCCTAGCTCCCCCCTTTTCCCCTCACTTTTCCTTTCCCTCTCTCTCTCTCCTCTCCCTCAGCTCACGTGGGCCTCTCCCTCACCCGATCCTCTCCTTCCAGCCACCCAACTCCGCCGTGCACCACTAGCGGTGACACTGGCCACCACTAGCAGCTCCCCCTCATGCCGGCGAGCACATCCACCGTCAAAAGCCCTATGGCAGCTCCTTCCCCTCACGCGAGCAACCCGTAATGGTTTTACTCACACGGTTTCTCCCTCCTAGTGCCACCGTCGTCAGCCACTGCAATCACCGAGCACCATCACGAGTCTCCCCTGACCACCCCCTTCCTCCTCCCCTTGACTTGAAGTCCATAGCTCCTCTCTAGGCCATGCACAAAACCCATGGGTTTCCTCCCATCCCCGCCGTACACTGCCTCCCACGCCACAGCACCGCCACCAAGAGCTTCCTCTCTCATCGGCGACCTCCCCTAGCCACCCTCATGCCCAGCCGAAGTCCCATCCTCCCGCACACTCTGTCACTCTCTCACGGGCTCTCTCTCACACATGACCCAGATCCGCTGCCTCCAGCCATGGTGGAGCCACCCTAACGGCACCACAAGCTCCACCGCACCTCCCTCGGCCCCTCCATCCCTGGCCATAGTCCCCAACTGTCCCTAGCCTTCACACGCACCCTCACCCTCGGCCCCTCCACGAGCCCTTCCAAGACCACACCTAGCTATCCAAATGCCCAAACAGCCACCATACACAGTGGACAACCATTGTATGTGGCTAACTGCCACTGTACACGACCTTAGCTGCCACCCACGAACTCCCCACCATGTCGGCCACCCTCGTATAGCCCAGATTTACCCACTAGAACTCTAGATCCAATCCCCAAAATAGCCCTGTTCCAAGGTCATGGCAGTGACTGCTACCACCCAAGCAAGTGGCTTCCGATGCCACTGGCCATGCTGGACAGCGAGCAACATACGGGTTATCACAACCGTGGTATAACTCTCTTTCCCTTATCTTTGTTATTATGTTAGTTGGTTGGTTGGTTGGTTGGTTGGTTAGGTTGTGGACTGTGCTGTTAGTATTTATGGAGTTCACTGTGTAGTGTGGTTGGAAGTATGTGATGTAGTGGTGATGTGGCGTGGTGTGGATTGGGAAGAGTACACATAGAGTGTACTTTGAGTGACGTAGTGTGGATGAAAAAAGTACACGTGGAGTGTGCTCTTGTGACGTTGTGTGGAATGGGAAGAGTATACATGGAGTGTACTCTTATGGCGTAGTGTGATGAGAAGGGAGTATACATAAAATGTACTCCATGTGGTGAAGCAATGCACCGTGTGGCGTGTCGTGAAGATATGGATGGTTGTTGTAACGCCCCGTACCCGAGGGTCTGGAGAGTTAACTCATGTCACTTAAAAATCATTTTCCTTCCACACAGTATATATTCTAATCTTTCCCAATCGCACAAAATACTCATATATTTACATCAATTACTCCAGAATAATTATTCTAAGACGATACAAAATTTAATATAAACATCAATCTCCCAACAAATCACATCATCAGAGCACAACGAGCTTACTGAATGAAAATCCTCAATACCCATATAAACCTTCTATGCTTAAACCATCATTCTTAACTCTTCTCACCCATGCTCCATATCCTTGATCCTCAACTGAAACATTCAAACCATCTGAAAAATATTGTGGAGATAAAGGGGTGAGTTATCAACAACTCAGTAAGCAGAGAACATATACTAGCATGTAAACATGAGCCTTTTTAGAAAGTTCAATATGCAGAAACAAAACATTTTATTTTTATATGCAGATCTCAGAAAACGTGTTATCAGAAAATCAGAGTGACTTTTCAAGCATTTCATACTCAAGTCAACAATTCATATTTGAGGATCCATTTCATATTCAAAAACGCTTTGGCATAACATAACTGAACATATTCATCTTATCATATCATATCATATACCATGTTTAACCCCCGTGGTAGGGTTGTGCTATCCCCGGTGGCCAAACCAGGCAGTATCATGTGGTGAACTTCCCCTTTTTCAATTTCGGAGCCCCGAGTGTGCACACAGGAAAGAACACGTAAAAAGACCACTTTGTTTCCAAAGTGGGTGCACTCATATCATATCATGGTGGTACCAACCATATCACGTGAACAGTATCATCATATCAGAACCATATTCAGAACAGATAAGTATGCCAAAATTTTATCATATCCATATCATATCAAAACACGTGCGAAACATATTCATATCATTTCTATTTGATAAAAAACAGATCCAAATCATTTCATATCACATGCATAAAAATTTCAATGATATCATATTCGCTCTTTTGCATATTTCAGAAACATGTCAAATATTGCTCATGTCTACACATTTTATGTCAAAAACATTTCTTTTCTCTTTCATATGTATCTCATGAGGGAATGCAAAACATATACTGAGGTTGTTTTTCACTTTTTCTTTTTAAAACAACATGCACATTTTTACAAACCAACCTCAGTTCCTTTCTTTTTATGCAAATCTAGCATAGGAACCCCGCTTATCTGGACGACTTAATCTTTCCAAAATTTTACTCAAAAATGTCGAGCCGACTATAGATCGTCACCTATAAAAATAATGACGTACTTTCCGTAAGTTTCCAATCAATCACGTATTTCGATATTTAAGCCTAAACTTTAGAATTAGCCTATTTTAATTCCTCAAAACTTAAAACCCTCGAAATTCTAAAAATATGTCATCACTTTCTAAAATCATCAAGATCCGCCACAACCCATGTCATACACGAAACACCAATATTTAAACCCGAACAACCAACAAATCTCATAGTCTAAACCAATCATACTAACAACTCCATCACCCAATCCAATCAACCCCGTTACTTCTCAGACTCAGTTCGGCAAAACCAATCAGCAATTAAATACAATGTAATGTGCTAGTGCAAAAATACATTAAATTCACGAGAATTCTTTGAAAAATACTTACAGTGCTATATAATAATTTCTAGAGGATCACGGAGGCGCAAGAAGTGGAAAAACAGCTGCAGAACAATGCAAAATACACTGTGGCTGTGGGTCACAGATACCCACTTTTCAACGGGTGCAAACGAAGACCAGAGATTGATAGGGTAGGGCCTAGGGATGTCGGTGAAGCTAGTGGTGGTGGGGTTGGTCGTGGGTGGCAGCGCAAATGGTGGTTTTAGGCCAAAAATACCCAAATCAAAAATGGGGTTGGATGTGCTTCACCGGTGACGGATCGGAGTTGGGGTTGGGTCCATTGGGTTGCTAGGAGGTCGAGGATGAAGTGGTGAAGAAATGGTGGCCGATGGTGGCGCGACGGTGGCGCTGGAGTGAAGAGAGCGCCGCGGCTTGGTGTGGTGCGTGGGGGCTGTCGGCGGCGCGAGGGAGGCTGGGTTTTACGTGGAAGGGTCGCTGGCCGGTGGGGGAACGAGCGGGACGGGCGGTGTCGCGCACGGCGGCGCGACGGCGGTGGGTTGGGTGAGGCAACGGACGCATAGGGAAGGGGAAGGGGAAGCCTGTCGCGCGCGAGGGGGGGGGGGGGATAGCTGGGGGAAAGAAAAAGAAGAAAAAGAAAGGAAAGAAAAGAAAAAGGGAAAAAGAAAAATGAAGATAAAGAAATGAGGTCCAATCCTCACATCTTGGGTCACAGAAAATGATCCAACGAAAATGATTTTAAAACAGCAAATCCATTAAAACGTAATGATACAATGAAAATAAAATAATTAAATCTCACAATCAATTAATTTAAAAAGAAGAACAATTTAAATGTATAACAATAAATAAATACTAAGAAAACATAACAATTTAACTAAGAAAACATAACAATTTAATTTTCACAATTTAAAGATCATAAAATAAACTATTTAAAATATCCGATAATTTTAAAACAAGAGAATAAATTTTTGAATTATTAAAATAATCCTTCAATAAAAATACACTAAAATATGGGGTGTTACATCCTCCCTCCCTTAAAAACATTTCGTCCTCGAAATTTGTAAGGTCAAACATTAACATAAAGGCAAGATACAAGATATAACTCAAAACACGCTCGAAAAGACCATACCATCAACAACTCCCAACAAGCATGAGTAATGCACTCCCAAGTCTACTCCTATAGGCGATTCCATTATGCTCGCATTAGTCTCCCAATGACACATCACGTCTATTACTCCTAGGGTGACCACGAAATCCAAAATCTCCATTTCCACCAACAACATTAATACAACACTCAGCAAAAACCCAATGATTATTATTATTTTCGTAACACGAACTGTGCTAACATCAATCGACTCCTATGTTAAAACTCACCAACCTTCATTGTATTCTACAAGTTGGTAACCTATTAGCCACTTCCAAAGTTAACCATCAATAAACATTTCCATCATCCAGACCTATTCCCTCAAATTCAACGAGAATTATATCCTAAATCCGCATCACCAAAAGTTTAATCTCTAATTACAAGTATCATCTCAAATTTTCAAATCACTAATAATCCCTTAAGATCAACACAAGGTTTGAATCCTTAATTATATCACAACATAACACCATTGAGTACGAGGTAGCTCAACACCTACTAACCAGAAAAACTCTCACCACATTTGGTAGAAAATTCTTGATCTCCAAAACCATGAACTATTTCACACTTTCCTCAAACTCACCAAGAATTCATTCCTGAATCTGCACCAATTATTATCCTTAAATCCGATATGGATCAAATCCCAAAACCTGCCACTAAAACCTCGAACTAATAACAATTATTTTCCCCAATTCAAACCAAATTTTCAATCCTCATGGAAATACACGAACTAAATCAATACCTTCAATACCCAAAGAAATATTCTCCTTGAAAATTCTTATATCAATAACTCAACTCTGATCAACCCTATTTAATGATCACAGACTAATCAATATCCAAAAATCAAGCTAGGACACTAAGCCTGCAGAATTAAAAACTTAAATATTATTACAAATTAGTCCTTCAAATCTGCAATTCTAAAACCTTAAACTATATTAGAATCATTTTCTGAAATCTGTAAGATCGATGAACTTATATCCAATAATAAGACAATCGACTCTCGAAGCTTTCAAGATCTAAAATATTAAAAGATAACAAATCATTTCTTAAAGTCTGCAAACCTTAATCCTAGTGAAATTCTCGTAAATCTATCGTTGAAGTTTGTTGAACTTACAACCTCCTATTCTAAAGCCTTGTGTCATATCTCCACAAAATCTAAAACCACAATTATCCTACGCCCCAAAGAGATCACCCAGACATGCCGTTCCTTTCATGCCTCAAGATTTCAAAAGCAAACCAAGTCGATAAAAGTTCAAGCCTACTACACTAAATATTGATACTTAACAATGACATTCTCAGTCATACCATCTTCCTGCCATAACTTAACCTTTAACCCTTTTTTTTTTTTTTAACTTTGAACAAAATAAAATAAAACAAAATAATATAAAATAAATAACATAATTTCAATTCAAATAAAATAAAATCAAATAAAATGAAATAAATTCAATTTAAATAAAAGTAATAATTTCAAATTAAACCCTTAAACTTTTCTAGTACTGTACCTACTGGACATATGGTCTTACCCATTCTTAGCCATATCTTTAACCAATTCATATGGAAATATTGTAAACCCGACATCGGTCTAAACTCCCGTACATCTTTAGAATCTAAACCACAATAATCTAAACCTTAAATCTTATAAAGATTATCTCTTATAGTCCACAAAGTAAGTTTATTGGATCTAAACTCACTAATCCTCAAAATCTCAACACTCAATCATAAAGTCTGCAAAATTTAAAATCTTAAATATCTACAAAATCAGTTCTTATTCTTTACAAATCTACACCTCAAATCTAAAGTTTCTTCCTAAACCACGGATATCCAAACTTAAATGTTTTTAGTCTGCAGAACCTCAAACCTGAAATATTCCCATAATCATGTCTTAGTTCTCAAATTTTTATATATATATCAAATATGAAATTACTTCCTAAACCGAATCGATATCCGAAACCTTATATGTTATAGTCTATAGAACCTCAAAGTTATCATACAATTGAACTTATGTGCACCTTCAAAACTATAAACATTACATCTTATAAAAGATCCTTACCTATAGTCAACAAAGTATGCCTAGCTGATCTAAAACTCCAAGTGTAAAGAAAGTCATTTATTAAAATCTAAAGCCTTAGTTCTCTTTAAAATCTTCTTTTTAAAACCCACACCATCTAAGACCTCAAACATCCTAGAATATATTCCAAAATGTTGCCGGATTCTAAAACTTTAAAAACAAATAAAATCATCTCTTGTAATCTACAAATTTCCATACCTCCAATCTGAGTTAACTTCCAAGCCTACAGATATTCAAAACCTCAGATTTCGTAGGCCACCCACATGAGTATGCAAAAGCTCAAACCAACTAACTTTAAAATCAGGTCCTAGTGCTTCAAAAATTCTAAAACCCTAAATGTCATCAAACATCTTATTATAGTATGCTAAACCTCGTATGTCATCTTTCGAAAGTACATGCCCTAGAAATGCGATTGAATCAAGCCAAAATTCACACTTATTCAATTTAGCAAACAACTTTTTATGTCTGAGTGTCCCAAGTATCAGCTTCAAATGTTCCTTATGCTCAGTCTTGCTTTTGGAATATACCAGTATATCAATAAAACAACTACAATCTTATCCAAAAATTCATGGAACACCTTGTTCATCAAATCCATGAATACTGCTGGGACGTTAGTCAGGCCAAAAGGCATGACCAAAAACTCATAATGGCCATATCGGGTCCTAAAAGCTGTCTTAACTACGTCTTTTGCCCTGATCTTCAATTGATGGTAACCTGATCGAAGATCAATCTTTGAAAATACATGAGCACCCTGGAGCTGATCAAACAAATCCTCTATACGGGGTAGCGGGTACTTATTCTTTATGGTCACCCGATTAAGTTCTCTGTAATTAATACACATTCTCATCGATCCGTCATTCCTCTTCACAAACAACTCAAATAAAAAAAAAAAAAAAGATTTCTTAGAATCTATCTATACTCCAAAATTTCACACACTATAGTTTGCAGAACCTCAACCCTGACTTTCGGTCAAACTTATGTAAACTTTAAAATCTAAACCTCCATGTCATGTCCTACAACCATTAAAATAAGCCCATCAAATCTGCATCCTTAAATTCCCAAAACCTCAATCCATAAAGTCTACAGAATCTCAAACCTGGAATTTTCCCATAATCATCTAGCTTGCAGTCCTCAAATTTCTATACCCCAAGTATGAAATTACTCCTTAAACTAACAGATATCCAAAACCTCATGTTATAGTCTGCAGAATCTCAAACCTGGAATTTCTCCATAATCATCTAGCTTGTAGTCCTCAAATTTCTATACCCAAAGTATGAAATTACTCCTTAAACTATCAGATATCCAAAACCACATGTTATAGTCTGCAGAATCTCAAACCTGGCTCTGATACCAACTGTAACGCCCCATACCCAAGGGTCCGGAGAGTTAACTCATGTCACTTAAAAATCATTTTCCTTCCACATAGTACATATTCTAATATTTCCCAATCGCACAAAATACTCATATATTTACATCAATTACTCCAGAATAATTATTCTAAGACGATACAAAATTTAATATAAACATCAATCTCCCAACAACTCACATCATCAGAGCACAACAAGCTTACTGAATGAAAATCCTCAATACCCATATAAACCTTCTATGCTTAAACCATCATTCTTAACTTTTCTCACCCATGCTCCATATCCTTGATCCTCAACTGAAACATTCAAACCATCTGAAAAATATTGTGGAGATAAAGGGGTGAGTTATCAACAACTCAGTAAGCAGAGAACATATACTAGCATGTAAACATGAGCCTTTTTAGAAAGTTCAATATGCAGAAACAAAACATTTTATTTTTATATGCAGATCTCAGAAAACGTATTATCAGAAAATCAGAGCGACTTTTCAAGCATTTCATACTCAAGTCAACAATTCATATTTGAGAATCCATTACATATTAAACAACGCGTTGGCATAACATAACTGAACATATTCATCTTATCATATCATATCATATACCATGTTTAACCCCCGTGGTAGGGTTGTGCTATCCCCGATGGCCAAACCAGGCAGTATCATGTGGTGAACTTCCCATTTTTCAATCTCGGAGCCCTGAGTGTGCACACAGGAAAGAACACGTAAAAAGACCAATTTGTTTCCAAAGTGGGTGCACTCATATCATATCATGGTGGTACCAACCATATCACATGAACAGTATCATCATATCAGAACCATATTCAGAACAAATAAGTATGCGTTTTATCATATCCATATCATATCAAAACACGTGCGAAACATATTCATATCATTTCTATTTGATCAAAAATAGATCCAAATCATTTCATATCACATGCATAAAAATTTCAATGATATCATATTCGCTTTTTTGCATATTTCAGAAACATGTCAAATATTGTTCATGTCTACACATTTCATGTCAAAAACATTTATTTTCTCTTTCATATGTATCTCATGAGGGAATGCAAAACATATACTGAGGTTGTTTTTCACTTTTTCTTTGTAAAACAACATGCACATTTTTACAAACCAACTTCAGTTCCTTTCTTTTTATGCAAATCTAGCATAGGAACCCCGCTTATCTGGACGACTTAACCTTTCCAAAATTTTCCTCAAAAATGTCGAGCCGACTATAGATCGTCACCTATAAAAATAATGACTTACTTTCCGTAAGTATCCAATCAATCACGTATTTCGATATTTAAGCCTAAACTTTAGAATTAGCCTATTTTAATTCCTCAAAACTTAAAACCCTCGAAATTCTAAAAATATGTCATCACTTTCTAAAATCATCAAGATCCGCCACAACCCATGTCATACACGAAACACCAATATTTAAACCCGAACAACCAACAAATCTCATAGTCTAAACCAATCATACTAACAACTCCATCACCCAATCCAATCAACCCCATTACTTCTCGGACTCAGTCCGGCAAAACCAATCAGCAATTAAATACAGTGTAATGTGCTAGTGCAAAAATACATTAAATTCACGAGAATTCTTTGGAAAATACTTACAGTGCTATATAATAATTTCTAGAGGATCACGGAGGCGCAAGAAGTGGAAAAACAGCTGCAGAACAATGCAAAATACACTGTGGCCGTGGGTCACAGATACCCACTTTTCAACGGGTGCAAACGAATACCAGAGATTGATAGGGTAGGGCCTAGGGATGTCGGTGAAGCTAGTGGTGGTGGTGGTTGGCCGTGGGTGGCGGCGCAAATGGTGGTTTTAGGCCAAAAATACCCAAATCGGAAATGGGGTTGGATGTGCTTCACCGGTGACGGATCGGAGCTGGGGTTGGGTCCATTGGGTTGCTAGGAGGTCGAGGATGAAGTGGTGAAAAAATGGTGGCTGGTGGTGGCGCGACGACGGCGCTGGAGTGAAGAGAGCGCCGCGGCTTGGTGTGGTGCGTTGGGGCTGTCGGTGGCGCGAGGGAGGCTGGGATTTACGGGGAAGGGTCGCTGGCCGGTGGGGGAGTTAACGGGACGGGCGGTGGGTTGGGTGAGGCAACAGACGCACAGGAAGGGGAAGGGGAAGCCTGTCGCGCGCGAGGGGGGGGGGAAGCTGGGGGAAAGAAAAAGAAGAAAAAGAAAGGAAAGAAAAGAAAAAGGGAAAAAGCAAAATGAAGAGAAAGAAATGAGGTCCAATCCTCACATCTTGGGTCACAGAAAATGATCCAACGAAAATGATTTTAAAACTGCAAATCCATTAAAATAAATTAAACGTAATGATACAATGAAAATAATATAATTAAATCTCACAATCAATTAATTTAAAAAGAAGAACAATTTAAATGTACAACAATAAATAAATACTAAGAAAACATAACAATTTAATTTTCAAAATTTAAAGATCATAAAATAAACTATTTAAAATATCCGATAATTTTAAAACAAGAGAATAAATTTTTGAATTATTAAAATAATCCTTCAATAAAAATACACTAAAATACGGAGTGTTACAGTTGTGTAGTTAAGGAGCATAGAGCGTGATGAGTAGTGTCAGGAATTGTGGAACAGGGTCTCGGAATAGTTGTGATGTGACCGATAGTCCCAGTGACGGGTGTCACAGTGTAGTAGTGTTATGGCTGCTGTATGTATAAAGTGATAGAATGGTGTAAGAATGACGTAGCGGGAACGTGACGGGATGCCATGATGTGGCAATAGTATGTGAGGAACCATACTTGTGATTGAGTGAGGAGTTGGTGTAGAAGTGACGTAACGGGATGCCTAGTGACATGACAAGGTCACGATGTAGTTTGGGAGTAGTCTCAAGCTATGTGACGTGACGTAAGGTGTAGTTGTGAATAGAGTCATGTCATGTTAAGTGTTGGGATGAACTTGTAATGAGACAAAAAGTAGGAAGGGCCCTGCCAACCGAGTAAAGGAAGGTTGGTATTGGAGTATGGAGCCCACTTGTGTAAGGGTGTTAGTGGACTATATGTTGCTCTTAGGTGATAAAAGGGAGTAGGGTACATGTGTAGTCTGGTGAGACACATGTGCCGGATGAATTTGTCGTATGTAATTGGTAATTTGTCCTAAGCATAGGTACACGATGTTTGAGCCTCAAAGTTGGCTTAAAGTCGTGTGATATGCATGGGTGAGGATGATGATGACGATGAGGAAGCGTAAGCTCAAATGTAGGAAGTGACGTATGTATCGTCCAAGATTGGGATGTGTGACTTATTTAGTCTGAGTCATGCATCGGGATGTGGTTAATAAGAAGAATAAGATGAAGGTCTTAGTGTATTAGCCCTAAGGTGAATCTCATGACTCACTCTGGTGGATAAGCACTGGAAGTAGAACGTTGAGTTTGGAAAATGTGACCTCAAGAAGGTCACAGAAAGAGGAAATGTGATAAAGGAAAACATAGAAGACAGGGATAGAAGGAGAGTGCGTCTCGGTGAGGAAAAGTCCAAGTGAAGTGTAGTTTATGTCCTCTAAGTTTAGTTGCTTATGCACTAGATAGAGAATGACGCTAAGGTTATGTGTATGCATGTAGGTTGCCATCTGACACGCACATGAATGGACTGCATGATATGGAAGTAGCATGGAGTTCAGGTAAGTATTATGTTCATACTCTTCTAGAGTTTTCTAAAATGATATGAAATGAAAATGAAATGTTTTTCCTTTACGATACTTTACGAAATGACATGAATGACGTTTTACAAAAGTATGCTAAGTATAAGTATTCAAAGGTATATGTATGTAATGGCCCTTCTTGGCAGCCCCTTTTTATGCAACCCAAATATTAAGTGTATGCATGTGAATGGATGACTATACATAGTATGTATTGTATGTATTTTCATGAAATGAGAATTGATGTTTATGCCTTATGCTTTAAGCGATACTTTAAATGATGCGAAGAAAGTATTTTAAACATCCCTATGAACTGATGCTTTAAGGATGCCATGAACTGATGTTTTAAATGATGTCTTGAAAGATGATGTTTAAGCTCATGCTTTTAAATGATGTTTTTCCATGAATGAACCATTGAATGAAAGGACTGAAAGGAATGAATGAAAATGAAATTACTGAAATGAATGAATGTTTTAATGTATGAAAATACGTAACGGCCATGACTGAATGAATGATGGTACCAAAGGACTAGGTAGATTGCAATGCCGGGTAAGTAGTACTGGTAGTGTACGTAGTGCTGCCTCCTGACTGAAAGGGATTCCCAACCTGTGGCCATAGGTGGAATCCAGGTCCAAAGGAAGACCGCTAACTGTGGCGCCCCAACCCCCGCTTGGGATTGGATGGTGACTGAGATGTCGAGACATGTAACATAAGGCTACACACCCCTCGTACATAATTGATAATATGCTATGCACCTAAGTACACTAGTAGTATGCGATAACATAGCACCAGAAAAATAGTAAAAGTCGGATAAACTAAGCAACGCGATAAGCAATTGAAAAGCACATGGCACCATACTAATATTATATCCCAAACATTGTCCAAGCGTAAACATGTATGAAGGTGTAATATCCCAAAAACATAAAGCATAGTTTAAAACTCCCAAAACACGGGACCTCCTCAAAAGACATAGTTCCACAAAAGTTGAAGTCTAAAAACCGTAAGTACTATTTTCCTTCTTCTCTTTTTTTTTTCACAAAATAACTAAACTCCTGGCTCTTCAAGAAGGTTCAGGCGTCACACGTTTTTCTAAGGCCTTATCCTTGTCCCTGGTTATTATGCCGCTTGAACTTTGCAATGAATTCAAGTATACTAGTGATCTCCTGGTCGATAGCCTCGAGTCGCTCCAGTATGGAGGGCTCAGGTTGATTCATAGCCATCTTAGGCACAATCATCTCTGGAGGAGGAGGTGCCGTTCTTTTCCTCTTGGTCATGGTCGTCATTTACTAAACATGTCACAACTTCTACCATTCCGGTTGGGGAATGGTAGTGGAAACTACCACAATGAGATTTCAAGAAATCTCAGCAAGTAATCACCCTACATATCACAGTTAACACAAGCATACAAAATGTATATAATGAAATGCGTGCATGGACATGTACTTGACTTATGCCTTTGACCAGAACTTGACTTAAGCTCTTGACCGTTTTCAAGAGACTTGTAATAGAGACTTAAGCTTTTCATAAAACTTCTTAACTTCTTCTTATTCATGTGAACTTATTCAAAACTTGCCTTATTGGAACATATCACAAGATTTGCATTGAGTGATCCTTAGCACCTATGCTCATATTCTTATTCGAGTGATCCATGCAGCCACCTTCTCCACCTGCATGTACACAGCCTTACCCATGCACGGGTTCACTGTGCACGTCCCAAGCGCCGCCGTGCGCAGCCACCTTGGACACCGGACACCACCACGGTCACCTCATAGCCTCCCCCTTCCTCCTCCACCTGACCTGAGGCCCATAGCATCCCTCCACCGCACGGGCTTCGTGATCGGTGTAAAACTGCAAGTGCACAGTATCGTAGTTTTATAGTAAAGTGATGAGAAGAGTATCGTCCTCAGGGATTGGTAACTTACTTTTGAAAAATACCAAAATTATACTAATCTCGACTTATTTAGAAAAATCACTAAGATTTTTGTAATTGCAAATGAAAATAAAATTAATTCATAGAATATAATCAAAGAAAAAGAAAGATATTGTTCAAAGATCAAATCAATGAGAAAGAAAACTTCTAGGAAATCGATTTCACCTAATTTCTTACTATGCTCTACTCATCTAACTAATTGAATTAAATTCTCTCTGTTTGTTAGCAAATCTCCACAAACATCCAAAAGCCTCTTTCGACAGTCAATTGGAAATTATTCTTATTCATCATTTTACATAAGAGTATGCAAATTAATAAAGCAAGAAAACAATAATATTAATGATTTTAATACTACATAGGTTCATATAAGTCTTTCGATCTCTATATTTACCTATGCCGAAATATCCAAGATCTATCCTATAATTCCCCCTATCGACAACAAATCACAAGATTAAAATCATCTAATTAATGACCAGTTAATTAGAAACAAGAAGCTCAGAATAAATCAGACAAATATAGAAGAGAATTACTTCAAATTAATATAGAAAAGCAAGCATAGTTCGGAACTAGATTACATCGTTTTCCTAGAATAAAGAAAATTTAGTTCATGCTAAAAATTAAATTCAACATAAACGAATTCACCATAATTTTTATGAGAGAAGAATAGAAGAAAATGAACACTGAAAATGCTCCTCGCAGTCCAAACCTCTCAATCACAGCGTCAGTCCGTGATCCTTTTTCGGGTCTGCGTCGTCTACTTCTTTTTTTCTTCTTCCACTTTTTTTTTTTATTTCTTTCTTCGTTCATTCGTGCTTTTTCTCTTTTTTTCGGAAACTAGAAAATCAAACTCGTTCCGTGCGTAGACCAAGTCAAAGCTCCGTTTCATGCGCGTCCCTTCCAGCCTTTCATCCTGCTCTGTATTTCTACCAAGTCAAACCCGTGTGCATCCATTCCGTTCAACACCACCTAGCCCATAATTTGCATTCCAATGTCTAATGCCAAGTCAATCCACTTGCTTTGTGTATATCCGTTCAAGAGCCTAGAAAATCCCACGCAAGTCACATCATTGGTCTTCACTCAAAATCAAAATATGTATCCGTATTGCATGTATTTTTCTAATCCGAAATAAATTTAAATAATGAGAATGAAGCCTAAAATCAATATAAATAAATAAAATTAAACTAAAGTTTAAAGTTAAGAAGTGATAAAATATACTAAATCATGCAAGTCATCAAACACCCCCAAACTTACAACTTTGTTTGTCCTCAAACAAAAATAAAATAAAATAAAAGACCACTATAGACTATCAACTTGACCCCATAAAGACGTTTCGTCACTCACCAAGCCATGATTCGAGTTTTGATTTCATCACTAGTATCTTACTCTTTTAACATCAAAGATAGAAAGAAAATCAACAAAAAATTTAGCAATTTGTCAAGCATGAATTAACCATTTACTTCAACGTAAAGCTAAGACCTTGAGTGTGTGTGATATAGTCAATTCAACTCCAAACCACGTGCAAACTTAGATAAAAGTACAACAACTGAAACCAGAAGAATTCTGTCAAAACTTAACCCCATAAGTCTAATTTTCAGAAATCCTCTCCACTAATGACAGGCCACAGGGTGAGGGCTAAGAAATAAATGGATATGGAAAATCAATGCAAACTAGGAAAACACTTAGTGGAAACAACAATGAAAGAGATATCCACATGATTCATGTAACGCCCTGTTCCCGGAGGTCCAAAGAGTTAACTCTTAATACCTCAAAACAACTTAAATAGTACAACTATAAAATCCGAAAAATCTAATAAAATATTAATCAATTTAATCAATCCAAATATCTAAGTTCCTCCATAGGGACAATAAAGAAAATCTCAATAACATAAATTAAAAAACTCTCCAAAACTCGAAATCATCCTTAACTCATTAAATCAAAATACTCGAAAAAAAAATCAGTTTACTAACTACGACTCTCAAATAAGCACTTGTACCCTCGGGCACTTATTCCACTCTGATCATCACACCTGCTAAAACTTCCTACTCTTGTTCTCCAGCTGAACCATCAAAATTATCTGAAAAATATATGGAGATAAGGGGTGAGTTATCAACAACTCAGTAAGCAGAGGACATATACCAGTGTGTAAACATGAGCATTTGCAGAAATAAGAATGCAGAACAAAACATTTTCATTTTCAGAGTGCGGAAGCAGAAAATATGATCAAAATATCAGAGCGAAAATTCAGAACAATTTCATTCAAAAAAATTCTTTGGCATAGCATAAATGATCATCATTATCATTAGAACATCATATTAGAACAGAAGCCATGTATAACCCCCGTGGTAGGGTTGTGCATCTGCGGATAGCCAAGTAGAACATAAATGACTATGTCACCAAGGTGTGAACTCAAAACAGAGACCACTGCTATAACCCGTGGCAGGGCCGTATCCACTATTATTACCCGTGGTTGGGCCGTATCCACTATTATTACTGGTGGTTGGGCCGTATCCACTATTATAACCCGTGGTTGGGCCGTATCCACTATTGTAACCCGTGGTTGGGCCGTATGCCACTATTATCACCCGTGGCAGGGCCGTAACTGAACATAGCGAAAACATAATCAAATTCAGAATCAGAGAGTCATGCCAAAGGTTTTTAGAAATCACGTCTTATCCAAACAGAATACTGAACAAAATCTTCGGAACAGAATAAAATCATATCACAACATAATTTATGCACAAATTTCATATTCGCTCTCTTTTTCAAAGTTCAGAAACAGAATGTAAAAAATAAGCTCATGTCTACACCAGTCATGATAGAAAATACTTTCTTCTTAAACATAATCTCATGAGTAATACAGAACAAATAACTGAGGTAGTTCAAATTTCTTTTCAAAATCAAATATGTATATTTTCCAAAAATAACCTCAGCTCATTTTATTTTAATGCAAAGTCTAGCATAGGAACCCCGCTTACCTGCACTTCTTAGCTTTTCAGGAATTTCCTCAAAATGCTAAACAATTATTAATTGTCACCAATAACATAATAACATAATTCTCATAAATTTCCAATCGAACACAATTTCAATATTTAAGCCTAAGATGCTAAAATAACCTATTTTAATTCTTCAAAAACCTAACTTCACATAACCCTAAAAGATCGTCACATTTTCTAAATTCATAAATGTCCCAATAATCAGTCTGAACAAAACACGAAACTAACTTATTTACTAATGAGTTCAAATTATAAAATTTAATTCTAGCTAATATATTTATACCAAAATATTTTAAAAATTAAACCGTTAAAATTATAATAAGCAAAATCATAATAATAAACACAACATTATTGTTTACTCTTTGAAAGAAAACCTTGCTTAATACTAATTTAATTAACTTAAAAGGGTTTCTGTAAACGTAAATAAATTAGAGAGTATTAATACATAATAAAAGTTTAAAAGCACATTAATACAACAATTAGTAAATGGGTACTAATGTAATTTCATATAATTCTTTGAAACAAAAACATAACCTGCGTGAAAAAAGAACTTTGCATGGCAGGGGCTTAAGCAAGGAGAAATCACGTGGCAGCGTGCGATGGCTGGACTTGGTAGGCAGTGGCGACGTGGCTGGAGAGCAGGCGAGCGATGGAGATGCTGCCTATACAGGGCGGTGAGAGCGAGAGAAATGCGAGAGAACGGAGGGTGAGTGCCCGAGAGGAAAGAAAAAAATAAAAAGAGCAACATGAGAGTGACTCACCGTGTGGGACAAGGCGGAACTGAGGCGAAGGCTGGCGGAAAAGTGACAACAGGCAGATTCTGTGGTTGGTCTGATAGTTTTCCTATCGTACGGTGGTGATCAACCGGATTTGTGGTGATGCTCTGTTTTTGGTGTGGAAAACAGAGGATTGTAACTCGGTAAAAGCATGGGTTGCTGATTCCTGTGGCTGTCGAAAGTGTTTTCCGATGGTTGCTCTGGGCGTCGGTTTTACGTGGAGATGGAGGTTGGGGGAGGACGAACCTGGCAGCAGTGGTGACGAACACGTTTGGGGTGCTGGACGGCAATGGGGATAGCTGAAAGGTGCAGAGATGACTGTGGGAAACCGAGAGGAGAGGGAGAGAGAGAAAAATCACAAGAAGCGGCTATTCTAGGTTTTCATCATGCACACTAGTGGTTGGCTACGGGTGCAAGGTTGACGAGTTCTGAGTCGAGGGCTACAGGTTGTTGTTTGTGTGGGAAGGAGTTGCTAGCTACGGCAGTGAAACGTAATGAAGGCGTTCTCTACGCATGGCTATTGTGTGCATATAAATATGATGCAAAAACCCTGGAGATAAGAGAGACGTGTGTGCGGATGGAAGCCTAAGTCGTGTATGTGCATGGAGTGGACGAGAGGAAAACTTACGGGAACTAAGAAATAAAGACGGAAAGAGAAGAAAACAAAATAAAACATGCGGGAAAAAAATAAATGTGTGAAGAAAAAAAAATAGAATAAACTAAAACAAAATAAATAAAAACAAATAAATAAATTGAGCTTGATTGGGTCCGGGTGTTACATTCTCCCCCTTAAAAAATTTTCGTCCTCGAAATTTGCTAGTACCAAAAGCAAGGCCTAAATATTTATCCGCTACAACGATTCCATGCCTACCCCATTCGTTAATCATAATGTCAAACCTAATTAATATTCCAAAATTGTCGAATCCAATATTCCAACTTCTAACTCTCCAATATTGTCGATCATATTCTCCCATATTTTTTTTTTAGCCAATCACGATCTCGCACACTACGATTTCAAGTCTAAAATATAAACCTCAATAATGCAATTAACGACCAATTAATAAATTTCAAATTCTCCACCTAATATAAAAACCTCCATTATATAATTAAAAACCTAAAATAATTTTTAACTCTCCACATAATCCATGAACCTCATACAAATAATGAAATAAACTCTTAAGCTATAATATCACCAACACCACGCTTCTGCTGCGCACTTTAACAACTTGAAGCCATAAATATATAGTAACTCACTCACGAAGCTCTAAAATTAGCTAAACCTCAAATTTACCCAGTTCATACATTTTTAACTCACCAGAGTCAAATTCAGAAATTATACCAATATGAGTGTAGCCTCTAAAACATCAATATCACAAATCTAATCCACAAGTTCCTAACCAAATCTATTTCCAAGAAGTTAACCTGAAGTCTAAACCAAAATCTTGTCAGAATCATTTCCTACGGTCCATAGAATTACGCCTACCAGAATTAAAATCTCGAATGTCTTAAAAAAAATCGCTTTCCAAAAATATGCAAAAGTCTAAAACCTCAGATGTCGCGGAACTCATTTCGTAGGTCCACAAGTGCTAAAACTTTAGATATCATGAAAAATCATATCCTGGAACCCGTAGAATTCTACGACCTTAAATCTCCTCAAAATCATTTTTAAAGTATGTACTATCTCTAAACCTCAAACCTCCAAAGTTTCGAACTCGACGACGAGCAGCCATCCTGAGATCTTAAACTCAGTTAAATATTCTAGGGAAAGAAAACAAAATATGTAAAAATAAAATATAAATACCCGCTAAACTATTTAAAAACAAGTTAAAAAAATAAATAAATGAATAAATGAAATCTTAAACTTTTTTTAACCATTCTTAGCTATATCTTTAACCAACTCATATAGTCTTCCCAACTCTCAATAATTGTAAACCCAACATCGCTCTAAATTGTCTTACGTCTTAGAATCTAAACCTCAAAAATCTAAACTTTAAATTAATCTTTATAATTATTAGCTCCTATATTCCACAAATTAAACTTGTCGGATCGAAAATCCCTAAACCTCCAAATGCTGAACAATTATTAATTGTCACCTATAACATAATAACGTAATTCTCATAAATATCCAATCGAACACAATTTCAATATTTAAGCCTAAGATGCTAAAATATCCTATTTTAATTCTTCAAAAACCTAACTTCACGTAACCCTAAAATATCGTCACATTTTCTAAATTCATAAATTTCCCAATAATCAGTCTGAACAAAACACGAAACTAACTTATTTACTAATGAGATCAAATTATAAAATTTAATTCTAGCTAATATATTTATACCAAAATATTTAAAAAATTAAACAGTTAAAATTATAATAAGCAAAATCATAATAATAAACACAACATTATTGTTTACTCTTTGAAAGAAAACCTTGCTTAATACTAATTTAATTTACTTAAAAGGGTTTCTGTAAACATAAATAAATTAGAGAGTATTAATACATAATAAAAGTTTAAAAGCACATTAATACAACAATTAGTAAAGGGGTACTAATGTAATTTCATATAATTCTTTGAAACAAAAACATAACCTGCGTGAAAAAAGAACTTTGCATGGCAGGGACTTATGCAAGGAGAAAACACGTGGTAGCGTGCGACGGCTGGACTGGGTAGGCAGTGGCGACGTGGCTGGAGAGCAGGCGAGCGGTGGAGATGCTGCCTACGCAGGGCGGTGAGAGCGAGATAAATGCAAGAGAACAGAGGGTGAGTGCACGAGAGGAAAGAAAAAAATAAAAAGAGCAACATGAGAGTGACTCACCGTGTGGGACAAGGCGGAACTGAGGCGGCTCGAGGCTGACGGAAAAGTGACAACCGGCAGATTCTGTGGCTGGTCCGATAGTTTTCCTGTCGTACGGTGGTGATCAATAGGATTTGTGGTGATGCTTTGTTTTTGGTATGGAAAACAGAGGATTTTAACTCGGTAAAAGCTGTGGGTTGCTGTTTCCCGTGGCTGTCGAAAGTGTTTTCCGATGGTTGCTCTGGGCATTGATTTTACGTGGAGATGGAGGTTGGGGAGGACAAACCGGGCAGCAGTGGTGACAAACACGTTTGGGCTTCCGTGAGGGTGCTGGACGGCAACTGTAATACCAAGTATTTAATGTATTTTTAATTGAAAGATTATTTGTTATTAATTTAAAAATTTATTCTCTTGTTTTAAAATTGGTTGGATTTTTTGTGGGTTTATTTTTATGATTTTTAATTTTGTGAAAATTATTCTGAAGTGCTTTCTTATAATTGATTATTGTAATACATTTAAATTGTTTTTCATATTAAATTAACTTATTGTTGGGTTTAATTATTTATTTTCATTTTAATCATTACGTTTGAATTATTTTATTTTACTTGCTGTTTTAAAATTGTTTCCGTTAGATCATTTTTGTGACCTAAGATATGAGGATTGGACCTCATTTCTTTCCCTACATTTTCTCTTTCATCTTTTTTTTTTCTTCCCTTGCTTCCCATGTGCCGCAACCCCCCTCTCCCCGTGCGATTTCTTCTCCTCCCCAGCCCGCCGCCGTGAGCCACCGCCCAGCCCACTGCCTCCCCCACAGGCCGGCGACCCCACCCCTCCATTTCCAGCCCCTATCTCGCCGCCGATAGCCCCCACGCACCACACCAAGCCGCGGCACTCCTTGCGCCGCCGTCGGGCCACCTCCGGCCACCATCTTCTCACCACATCATCCTCGACCTCCTAGCAACCCAATGGACCCAACCCCACCTCTGATCTGTTACTGGTGAAGCCCCACCATCAATATTTTCGTTTTGGGTATTTTAGCCTTCGACTGCCCTCTACGCCGCCACCCATGGCCAACCACCACTACCACTAACTTCACCGACAGCCCTAAGCTCTACCCTATCAATCTCGGGTCTTCGTTTACACCCGTTCAAAAGTGGATTTTTGAGACCCACGGCCACAGTGCATTTGGCACTGTTTTGTTGCTGCGTTGCCGCTTCTAGCACCTCCGTGATATTTCAAAAATTATATTATAGCATTGTAAGTAGTTTTCCCAAAGAACTTTTGAGATTTAAATGTATTTCTGCGCTAATTCATATTTACTGTGAATTTGTTGGTTGTGTCGGACTGAGTTCGAGGAGTAAGGGGTCGGTTGGATTCGATGATGGAGTTGTTTGTGTGAGATTGGTTTATGCTATGAAATTTGTTGGCTGTTTCAGGTTTAAATATTGGTGTTTTGAGTTTGACGTTGGTCATGGTGAATATTGGTGATTTTTAGGAAGTGATGATATATTTTGGGATTATGAGGGTTTTAAGTTTTTGAGATATTAAAATAGGTTATTTTAGAAGTTTAGGATTAAATATCGAAATTCGTGATTGATTGAAAACTTACGAAAATTATGTGATTATTTTTATAGGTGACGATTTATATTCGACTCGACATTTTTTGATGAAAATTTTGAAAAGCTAAGTTGTCCAGATAAGCGGGGTTCCTATGCTAGGTTTTATACAAGTTAATAAGACTGAGGTTGACTTTATGAAAACTTGCATATTTTGTGATGTAATGGGAACTTAGAAAAAACAAAGATCAACCTCGGTCGCTTATCTGCATTATTCATCAAATCTTTATGAAAAAGGAAAAAATATGTTCTAACGTGCATTGTGTAGACATGAGCTAAATTCTGTCATGTGGTTTCTGAAATCTGAAAAAGGGAGCGATATTGAGAATATGGAAAATTGTGCATTTATTTATAAAGATGTTCTGGCTTTTGTTGTCAGTTGTGTAAACTGTCTGATTCTGTTTTGGTACTCTGTATTATTTTGATATAACATCTGAAAACCTTTGGCATGGTGTACTGGTATTTGTATCTGACTCTGTCTCTGCTTTGCTCTGTTATGCTCTGCTCTGTTTGGGTTGGTACCAACTTCTCTGTCTCTGAGTACACCCACTTTGGAAACAAAGTGGTTTTATTGCGGTATTTCTTGTTTGCACACTCGGGGCTTCGAGAAGAATAAAGGAAAGATTTCACCTCTGTCTCTGTCTAGTTTGGCCACCGGGGTTAGCACAACCTTACCACGGGGGTGAAACATGGTCTCTACTCTGTGTGATGCTCTGTTTTGATCTAATGATGATACTCAGTTTATGTTATGCCAAAGTATTACGGGTTTTACTTGTCTTAAAACCATCGCTCTGTTACTTTTGAAAATATGTTATGTTCTGCATGATAACTCTGGAAAATATTTTGTTCTGCATGCTATACTTTGTAAATGCTCATGTTTGCACGCTAGCATGTGTCCTCTGCTTACTGAGTTGTTGATAACTCACCCCCTATCTTCATAATATTTTTCAGATGATGTGGAGAGTCCAACTGAGGACCTGGATTAGATTGGTGAGCATGATTAAGCTGTAAGAGGATGTTAGAAGAAGAAATTCTGATGTCCTTTAGTTTTAATGTCTTTTAGATTTAATTATATCTTGGGCTTGGGTTTAGTAAGACTTTTGAAGTTATTAGTTTGGTTTGTTATGACTATTGGGAGATTGTGGACTCCTTAGTTTATTTTGTTGCAGTAATGACTTCGTGGAGTTTTCAATGTGGTTATTTAGAGTACATGAGATTGAGTTTTGCTAATAAAGTTTTGGAGTTTTATTTTAGTTGTGTTAGAAAACATGTTCTTAAGTTACAGGTAGTAATTCTCCAGGCCAATCGGGTTCGGGGAGTTACAGCAACGGGGATGGCTGAAAGGTGCAGAGATGACTATGGGAAACCGAGAGGAGAGGGAGAGAGAGAAAACTCACAAGAAGCGGCTATTCTAGATTTTCGTCATGCACACTAGTGGTTGGCTACGGGTGCAAGGTTGACGAGTGCTGAGTCGAGGGCTACAGGCTACTGTTTGTGTGGGAAGGAGTTGCTAGCTGCGGTAGTGAAATGTAATGAAGGCGTTCTCTATGCATGGTTATTGTGTGCGTATAAATATGATGCGAAAACCTTAGAGATAAGAGAGACGTGTGCGCGGATGGAAGCCTAAGTCGTGTGTTTGCATGGAGTGGACGAGAGGAAAACTTACGGGAACTAAGAAATAAAGATGGAAAGAGAAGAAAACAAAACAAAACATGCGGGAAAAAAATAAACTTGTGAAGAAAAAAAAATAGATTAAACTAAAACAAAATAAATAAAAATAAATAAATAAATTGAGCTTGATTGGATCCGGGTGTTACAATTCAAGCCATAACTCTTCATCGACTATATGCTCATACTTGTGATATTATTGTTGCTGTAATCAATGAAGCAATACAAAGTATACCTTTAGCAAACTCTAAAGTGATTTGCACTCCACTTATTGAGTTTTCTATACTATATATATATATATATTTTTCATGATGGATAAATCACCTCTGAATAAAAGACAAACCCAGCAAAAATTC